>BSXT01001811.1:0-29493 GCA_030267785.1 Phytophthora fragariaefolia | reverse complement strand
ACGAGTACAGTGCATATTGACTCGGCGGAGCAGTACTGCCGAAGCGAGATTGGATCTCGCTTGGAGTCGGCATCCATGGGTCGCGCACTGGACCAGTGCGCGACACAACAGTATTGGACGAAGTGGGGTCGCCTCCACTTCGCGGGCTGGACAACGGTCCAGCATCAGCGAGCGGTCTATCGGTGCCGCTGCGCGAACGCTTCGAGCTCGAAGCGTCCAAGTCATCCTCACGAGGACGACGGGATCCCACAATCGGATCCACACGTGTTGAAGACGAGGTTCCCTCGTCTTCTTCCTCTCCGTCCTCCATGTCGGCATCGCTGCCGACATCGAATAGAGCTTCGAGCTCATCGCGGGCAAGCACCATGTTGCCGCGCGTCTTCTTGTAGTCCCCAAGCGACATAGTTCGCTTGGGAGAGCTTAGCGTCGTCACCGTTGAAGTGACAGCGGACGTTGAAGTCGGAGAGCTTCCAGTCGTCGCTGAGGAAGCGACGACAATGCTCCCTGCTGCAGATGCAGCAGGCGTGCTGGAGGCTTGTGTCGTTGGTGTGCTCATTCTGAATGAGCACGAAGTATCCCCTCCGAAGAAGTCTTTAGATTGATGTGTCGAGACCGGCACAT
Organism: Phytophthora fragariaefolia; assembly: GCA_030267785.1. NCBI lineage: Eukaryota > Oomycota > Peronosporomycetes > Peronosporales > Peronosporaceae > Phytophthora > Phytophthora fragariaefolia. The sequence continues at coordinate 28,872 of BSXT01001811.1, read as the reverse complement.
CAAGTCCTAACGGGGGGATGGTGTAGCGGGGCTACACATTCGTGCAACCTCCACAAAAGTGCAACATGCACTAATTGATACATTCAGGTGGGCCACATGCAGTGTGGTCACCATTCATAGTAGGAAGCACTACTATTGGCAGAAAGCAACAGATATCTGCCAATAAGGAGCATGCATTAGGACAGAGATTCTGCCCACCACTCGTTGGCACATCCTCTCTTTATAGATATAAGTTTTAGGAGGCAAGGTCAAAGTTAACTTTCAAATTCAGTTCTCATTTCTACCAAAAGGGGTTATTAATACTTCTTTATTTAGGTCAACTATACTTACAAGGTTAAGTATACTTAATCTAATATAAATAAACCTACGCTTCCTCCTACACGTCGCGCACACGTGTAAGCTAAAGTAGTAAGCTAAGTAGGCCCATTACAGTGACAAGATGCTCAGGAATTTGCTAGAGACGACGGACGACTGGGAACAGTTCTTGAACAACACGACCTTTGCACTCCGTGCCGCACACCACTCCATGGCGCAAGCATCAACAGCGCAACAGGCGTTCGTACTCGACATAATGTTCGACATTAAGCGCCAAACGAATTGGGTCGTAGAGCACCGACGCAAGGTTGAACAGATCACGAAGAACAACGATCGTGAAATTGGCAAACGACTCACGTGGAAGTACCGTCCGGGAGGCATGGTGAGGTGTTGCGATTCGACCGGGCGCGGAAAGCTCCGCGCTGAGGTCTAACGGTGTTGATCCTTCGGGTGAAAGACCGTCAGACCACCTGATTGGCCCAGCGGGACAAGACTTACACTTACCGCGTTTGAGTGACAGGTGCTCCGACGGCTCAGTTGGTCCTAATTACAAAACCGACTGAGACCTCTGAGTAGTCAGTATTACGAGGGGTGTTCTAAACACTCGGATTAGTGGCGGGTATACAATTACTACTTAGCCCGAGTCGTCGGTCGCGAGAATAGCCGAAGGCTTTGCTCACACTTGATATTTGTAGAGGGATCTAGGATTAGATACATACCGGCAATTATTATTTATAATTATTAAATCAGAGCAGACTTTCCCCCTAATGTAGAAGGGTCAAGTCCGTCCATGGTAAGTCTAGCTAGCTTAGCTGTGGGGCCTGGATACACTCGGCCTCGGTGGGTTAATGGCTGCCGGTGAACTCGAAGTACATTGACCGAGTGTTCAACCTCGTAAGGCGAAGAGAGGAAAATCGCCAAGTGTTGAGGCGGAGAGAGGCCTCTGAGTGTGTTTGCTGGGCGCGTGGCAGAGCCCTCCAACGTACCTGGACTGTGGTATAGCGATTTCTTGTTGATCGCCGAGCTAGTGGCTCGGAGGAACTCGAGCTTAGTGTGAAGGAGCGCTTACCAGATTTAAGTCAAGGTTCGAGTAGTTTCGCGGGGTCTGTGGTGCCAGCCAATCAGGACCAAGAGTGTACCCAAGACACCGGCCCGGGAGTTTCGGATAGGTCCGAGTCTGAGAGGTTGTCAATCTTCCGAGGGGTCGGAGAGTTTAAGGGGTTGGTCAGCGATTGAACTTAGTTTTAGTATTGGAGGGGCCGTAACCGCTCAGTTTCATTTGATATTAGTATAGGAACCTGTAGAAAGAGCCTTCGGGCCTAGCGAAGTTAAAGAAATAAATACAGAGTGGAATATTCGGGGTCCAACACAAGCGGCACGCGGGGACTCCTCAGCTAATCTGTCCTCGGGGACTAGATTATGTCATCCGTTGAGGTCGACTGCCCGGAGTGACGGAAGCGAGCTCGGCCAATTGGTAAGTCCAAGAGCAGAAAAATGATGCACCATTTGCGTGGGTATATCGAATTAACCAAACTTAAAAAAGTTGTTAATGTAGTTATAAACACTGAACATTTACGTCCAATATAAAACCCAAATAATCCAGTGGCTACTGAACCTAAAAAAGGTTTAAAAATTAAAGTTAAGCGTGAGCGGTGGTGTTTTGGACGTCTGGACCCGAAGCAAGGAGCTCGTCGAGCGTACGAGCGCGGGTTTTCGGCCCGCTTAAGCGACATCAGGTCGGTGCGGTCTTGCACCGACGGCCTGTCAAAGCGAAAGCCGCCGTCCATCCTTTGGTGAAGGGCACGGGCTCAAGTAGAAGAAGATCGGCGAATTAAGGGGGGGCGTGCTGTCTGCTCGTGGTACGGCTCCTGGGAGAAGGTTTGGCAGGCACCTGATGGGCGCCACTACACCGCTGTAAACGGACGGGGCGGTCTTCTGATTCGCCCGGCAAGCCTACGCTCGCCGAGAGTAGGTGTTGTGGGAAGTGGAAGCTAACAAGGTTGCCCATCTGCTATACCACAGGACTATTGCGGAGGGTTTCCCTCGGCTCCCCTGTACAAGGACTGACCCGGTATCCTTCCTTTCTGAGGGGCCACAGTGGGATAGCATGAAAACGCGAACCTAAGTGCGTCCGAGCCCACGCTTGTGTTTTGTGGTGCACATCTGAGGGTACACCTACGTAACCAACAGTGCGCAGAAGCATTGTCCAGCCCGATGTAAGGAATCGAATCTGGTCTTCAGATTTTGAACAAAACTCGACCGACCTTTCGGGGAAGAAATGGTGTTGTTGGTAGGGCTCATTCCTATACGGAACGGGGAGCTTTTGTTGTGATCCTACACGACAGAGGTGTTGACGCATCATGTTCATGCTGGCGAGTCAGGTGGCCAAGTTTATTCAATCTGTCTAGGTTAGCATCAATCGTATCAGCAGTGGTTGCATCTTCAATTACTATACTGTTTAGTGATTACCTCTATAAATCTCCGTGCACGACCTCGCCGAAGCCCTTATTGGGGCGAGCCCCCTGAACGCCAGAAGCCCTGTGTCCTATACACAACAAAAGTTTATTGTCCGAATTCGCATTGATAGGAGCGGTGTGTTTTCTTTCATCGGCCATTGCTATTCAACCTTCGTTTAGACAAATATCCTGGGCTTCCCAAGCAACGCGAGGCATTAGTTGAAGAAGTTCAACTGCAAATATGGCAGCAGACATTTTACCAAGGCGCTACCTATAACCACCCTATTCCAAATCAATTGACATTACCACCATTTAATCTGTTCCAAAACTATAGGCAGAAAATTGTATTAGACTCAGTATTGGTTCCCTGTGCAGATCGCTTGAGAGCGGGCAAAAACGACGCAGTGAAAGCATAGCACTTGATGCTGCGAGGAAGTCGCCACTTGTGACGGTGTAACGGGGCTAGCGCCACGGTAGATAACTAGCACCGTAAGTGCTTTGAGGAAGCTTGTATTAGATGAACGTCCAAAGGGACGCGTGCGATTTAGGGTAAAAATTACTATGTTATTAAAAATAGTCCTGCCTAAAAGCTAGGACCACTGGAGGTCACCCAATAGGGGGTTTCCTATATAATAATCTAAACCTAAGATATGTAATAGCACTTCTGACCAAGCAGAAAGTGTCAGGTCACTGTCCCCTTTTCAACCAGTGGGTAGGACAGTATCCCTAAATGCAAATATATGAACAGGAGCCCGTTTCAGACGAGGTACGACGTACCGTCAATGGCGTACACTGTAGTTGCATGAGGAAGCTGGATAATAAACCCAAGTGTCGGGCTTGGGGTAAAATCAACTCTGTTTGTTTATGGGACGGGGCGGAGGCCACCCATTGTCCTGTGAACTACTCAAACCTGGGTCGATGTCTGATTGGCTGAAATGGGTCTGGCTCCCCATTTTCACCCAATCCGACAACAACAACGCGGCACACACTAGCCGTGTCCCCGTACCTACTTTTGTAAATGTATCCTACTTTTATGTAACTCTGTCTATCAGTCCGTTATACCCCTCCCGAGCCAGCTTCGACTTTGACATGTGTCGATCTTGAATGCATTATCACCATCAGCGGTAACACAGTCATCCATCACGCATTGTAGTGTTAGAAATCCTGGGTTTAATGTGGTGGTAGGAAACTCGTTAAACGCTGTTTTCACGTTATCCACAGTTCATCTAGTGTGTGCGCTCCTGTCGTGCTTGAAGCGCGTTGAAAACAGCAAGATTTAGCACGTTCATGCCATGGCTAAATTAGCGGTTCAAACGGCAAAGTCACATTGCACCTAGACGCGGCTACAGCTTGCATCCATGCCGCATCATCTGGTTGGATGTGCAGGGGGCATTGACTTGCTGAACGATGATATGCCCCCCTTCCGCTGCGCCAGGAAATCGTGCTCGAATTGACGGAAGCACGTGCTCTATCAGCATTTTCCAGTACGACGCCTTGTTCACAGGCACAGCATAGGAACCGTTGTGTCAGCAGAGCAATTGTGACTGCTGCGCTTAGCGGGTTCGTGCGTTAAAAACGCCCACGTCGCCAACTTTCCGTCAAAGACCCCCCCCCTCCCCCCGTTGCGGGATTGTATCGCGGCCTCGTCCCTCGTCACCGCCGCCAAAATCATCACCTACGGAATATGACGTTTGCTCTTGAGTCGGTAAATAGGGTTTGGTCCATCAGGGAGAAGTATAAAGCGACGCTTCACCTTGCTCAGATAGAATGGTTATCATCGACATGGACAACATTCTCCATGTCGTTGAAGTAATGTGTCGCTGCACTTATGTAATCTAGGCTGAACGCAGTCCTGCACCACTGATTGTCATCAGACATCATTGGTTTAGCGCCAGAAGTCTCCGTGCGGAGCTTCCGTGAGCGCATATCTCGGAAGAGCGAGGTGGTTGGAAGAAGACAAACATGAGCGGCTGCACGGATAGTGCCACAGCGCTCAGGGTCCACCGTTCGTACCAGCTCGAGCTGGTGGGACCGGTCGGCGCGTTTTTGACCGGTGATTCGCAATCGCGATGGGGACGTGTACACACCCGATGACGCATAGTTGGCGACAGCACGCTTCCATACACACCTAATCGTTGGTTTACTGACCCCAAACGATTCGGCGACGGTAGTCACAGCACCACGACGCAAAATTCCAGTTGTTGTTTGGTTAAGGAGAGTAGACACGACGAGAGCACGCTCGTTGTCTGAACGATTCCTGGTTTGAGGGTGGGTGGAAGCTGAGTTCGTGGTGGAACGAGGCATCTGCGGAGATGTTCTTTATGCTGATGCGGGGGTGGCGAAATCTTAAATGGCAATGCTGTGTACGCGACCGTGTGGTGTATAAAAATGGATCTCAATGGCTTCTTTTCGAGCCAGTTTTATTAGTTAGGAGAAGCTCTGCACACCAATCAAACCGCTACAAGGCCATTATCTATTTCTACCTATTAGAGTACCACTCCGTTCAGAAAACAAAGCACAATACCCAACTCTCCATGCGCATTTTTTAATGTTATCGCAAAAGAAGGTGTAGACTGTACGAAAAGTCGGTGCCATCCGTTTAGTGTGCCCAGTTCCGTCTAGGGCGAATAACCGATGCTGCAATGACTGGTTGACCGGCATCGAGGGCCAATTTCAAGCTGATGCAGAAATACTAACAATAGATTTCGCCCACCCCACCCCATGACTCCAAATCATCACTATGGCTAAGCCTACAAGTCCATGTAAAACGAAGCTTGCCGACAACGAGCGAGTCAAGACCTGGCTGTGTTGCTACTGCGCTCCAATCAAGGACAGCTTAAGCGCGGAGATCTATCCGCTGTTGCAGCAGAAGAAGGCATAAGCCCCTCTACCATTTCTCACCTTGGGGCGCGGGCGAAGACGGAAATGGAACGCTCTGGTCGTTATACATCACCGTCACGCAGGTGCTGCTCTGGAAGACCAGCGTCGGATCACTATCAAAATCTTGAGCGCCTGCCCGGCGTCGATGTCGAAGAGCCGTCGACAGTGCGCTCTGCGGCAGCTGCATGCGGTATGGCTCCTACTACACTTTTTGAGCAACTTTGTCAAGGCAAGCTGCGCATGTTCACAACGTGGTGAAGCCCGTTCTAACGGAGGCTAACAAGCATCAGCGCTTACAATTTTCTCTTTCTCATATTGACCCCGATACGATGCTGTTTGACAGCATGATAGATACTGTGCATGTTGACGAGAAGTTATTCTATATTACGCAACCTACCCGACATTTCCTCCTTCTTCCGAATTAAGCTGAACCAATGCGCCGCCTGCGATACATCACCAAGGTGATATTCCTGTCTGCTGTTGGTCGGCCCCGGTAAGACCCGGCCACAAATCAAGTTTTCGATGGCAAATTAGGCATTTGGCCGTTCAGAGAGCGGGTCCCTGCTCAGCGTTCGTCAGCACGGCGCCCAGAGAGGGAAATCGTCACCAAGGAGACTTCTGTGACTAAATCAAGCTGCCGAGATATGCTCATTTCTAACCTGTTACCAGTGCTACGTTCTCGTTGGTCTGGAACAACGGATGGCACCTTCATTTTCATTCAACAAGATAACGCGCCCGCACATATTGATGCTGGAGATGCTAAATTTTCAGCAGCTATTGCCGCCTCCGGATGCAACGTCGAGCTGCAGAACCAGCCTCCCAACAGCCCTGATCTTATTGTAATGACCTTGGGATTCTTACATCGATTCAAGCCCGCCAGCGTAAGAAGCGCGCACGCACACTTGATGAACTTATTGATACGGTTGTTGAGGCTTACTGGGAGCTACCACCGCACACTATAAACGCTGATTTTCTAAGCTTGCAGTGCTCAATGGATGACTGCATTTCTCAAGGGGGAGATAATGACTACAAGCCCCGCCACATGAAGAAAGCAAAGCTGGAGCGGGAGGGAAGACTTCCCGTCTCGATCCGTTGTTGCTCTCGTGTTGAGAAGAAGGTGATTCAGCCAGCTGTTTTGTAGGTCCATTGGCATACTTTAATCAAGTCAATTTTTGTGCTTTGTTTTCTGAACGGTGGTCACAGTTGTATTGTGCTTTGTTTTTTGAACGGAGTGGTAGCTCGTAGTGCTTTTTGGCCAATTGCAATGTCAAAGTTGCCAAAGTGTCAGTAGATCTGGAACAGACTAAGTTAGTTTAAAGGTATTGTGGTTTGCAGCCATTTTGCCCTCCGATTTGGATGATATATCGGACCCCACTTTAATGCAAATCGTCGCTAGCGAAGGGGTGAGGGTGTCTATTTCTACTATCACGGCAGTGCACGTGGTCGCCAAACTGCCATTCTATCGTTTTTTGCGTGATTTAAGCGGTAAAACAGGCTTTTGTTCTCCAATTCTGACATCGCTCGTTCTAAATCGACTCAACTATATCTGTAAATTGGACCATCTATATAAATTGGACCCCCGAAATCCGATTTCAGGGCCCGTGATTTGCCAGAACATGTGCAAGCCACAATACAATTTTGCGAACTAAATTGGAGTTAGAGACCTCGCGACAGTGTGTACTTGGTGGAAGTGCCATGTCAGCACGGCGTAGACTGGGACCTCCGCATTCAAAGGTTGGCATAAGTTTAGTAAAATGAAGTGTACACTTATCTTCGGTGGAAAATTCAGGCTTTCGAATGCCAACCAACGGCTGACTCTTCTGTTGGCCTTGGCAAAAGCAATCGGAGTTCTGAGTACTGCATTCTATTAGAAGGCATTAAGAAAATATATCGATTTAAATTCATGTTCAATAGTTGGTTCCTGTGAACAACATTTCCTATTTTATAGCCTTCACAAAAGCCGGTACCACTCTGCTGGCGACTACAATTCGCTCCTGGAAAGTGCCAGAATAACTGCTGCCTGTGTTTCTCGTCTCGGTACCCTTCGTCGCGATACATAATTCAACTTGATCGTCACCTCGCCGAAGCACCGTGGGAGGTGGCTTAGTGGTCGTCCACATTTTTCTCAGCGATAGAGTAGCATGAAGAGTGCAATACAATCCTGGCACGAGTCTAGCGTAAGCTTCTTTTAGCGCTCTACACCTCAGAATAAACGAAAGTCAATCGTGCTCTAGTCCCTTGTTGAGATGAGCAAGCGCCAATTCCTGTGCCACTGCATCGCCGGCCGAACTGACAACATTTATTCGACGTGCCCTCAGTCCGCCCTCAACGGCACTATTATCGAACTTTTCGTTCAACTCCGAGGCCGCGCTTCGACTAGACCGTAGTCACCGCAATGCTGTTCGTCTTCCAGTACAATGAATCTATGATCGCCATCCTCGTTTTGATTTCTACTTTGCATTCATTGAATGCCGCGGCCTCCATGTCGAGCACCACTATCTACAAAGGTCTCAACTGCTCCGGGATTCCATTGGCCGTATCGGTCGTTGAGTCGGGCGACTGTGAAGCTACCGAGTGTATGTTCTTCATCACTAACGGTTTTATCTTCTCTTCCGTCACGACATGCGTGGATAAAAACCGAGAAACGTACGTGGCAGACACCTTCGCTGGCTCGAGCTACTTGCTGGTCGAGACGTTCACGGCAAACTGCAACGCATTTTTGGACGCCAACGCGTACTTGGCTTCCGGGGAGTGCCAAGTCTACGACAATTCCATTGACAATACGGTCGTTGCGAAGCTGCATGAAGACGGATCTGCAAGTATTGCCTTTTACAACGGCAGCTCGTGTTCCGGTACGCCGTTCCAGGGATACGCTCCAACTAGGGAGACATTGGCGAATCATTCGTGCTTTATGAACTACAGCGTGTTCTACACTAGTGCAGACTGGAGTGATGAAAGTACTAGCAGCTCCGCTTTTACGAGTACCAGACCCAGTGGCGGAAGTGATTATGTGGTTGGTAGCTCAATGTATGACTCGGCAAGTCACGAAGAAAGCTCTGAAGCCGGTGCGAACGCCACCGTTTCAATAACACCCTCAGACAGCTCGGGGGGTATCAACACTGGTGCCATTATAGGCATTCTTGTCGCCTACATCCTGCTCAGTTTGGCTGCTTGCATCTTGTGCATGGACAAAATGGAGCGTTTGGGTCGCAGACTTGGACTGAGAAGATGAGAGTCTACATACAAGGTGCCCAAGACCACTCGACACAAGACATAACCCCTTGTAGGAGTACAAGTACATCAGGTTTATTCAAGGTGTATATAAGCCACCAGCCCTGAAAGGAGTGGCAAGCTCGGCAGCAGCAGGAGGCTCTGGATCAAGTACCGGCGTCACTACTACCGAGACCGTACGAACGTATCTTGTATAACATACGCTGCGTATGAGCCGTCATAACGCTGAAGCGGATCAATCGTTCCCACACTCGCGGTGCGGGATCTGGTCCCTCTTCTTATAGGTTCATTTCGCGTTGACTGCTTTCTTTGCCTCTTGCGCTAGAATCGTCTGAAGCTTCCGGAACGCCTCGGCTGCAGACGGCCGTTCCGTCGGGTCGATCGAAGTACACGCCGTTCCAAGCTGCACCACTCCCTTGAGAGCTCCCGGCGAAAATTCTATGCGTAGCTTGCCCATGGCGACCAACTGAAGAATGGCCGTCTCGGGCATCTTGCGTCCAGCTGGGTTGTTTTCCTTTGCGTTTGCATAGGGATTCTGCTGCGAATCCAATTCTGACAGCACGATTCCGAACGAGAACATGTCAGCCTTGTCATCATACCGCTCTCCCATCATCACTTCGGGCGCGATCCACAGCGAGGTGCCGACGCCTGCTGTCATCGTGCGGTCTACACGCTCCCGAGATGCACCAAAGTCCGCTAGCTTTGCGTCTTGGTTCTCACTAAGCAAAATGTTTCTAGACTTCAAGTCTCGGTGAATCACTGACGGATTGAGCGAGTGAAGGTAGGCGAGCGCATGCACAACGTGGGTGGCAATTTTGACCTTAGTGTAGTCGAAGCCAGTTGGATAATTGTTGTCAGCACAATCACTGAGCCACGCCCGCAAGTCTCCTCCTGCCATGAATTCCGTGACCACACAGAGATCCATTAAATTGTTCCACGACACACCGACAAATTCCACGACACGGGGGTGGTCCATGACTGTCATCATTTTCACCTCAGTTAGGAATTCTGTCACGTGTCGGGTGCTCTTCCGCGTCTCCGGGAACAGCATTTTTACGGCGACTGCCTTTCCTTCATATGTGCCCTTGTAAACTTCGCCATACCCTCCGCGACCGATTAAGTCCTCCACAAGCAGGCTGTCGCGGGGGATGCGAGACGACAGAATGGCATCATCTTCACACACACTATCTGCAGTGACAGGACCGCGCAGTCTTTCAGCGTGAGTAGCTGGCCGCGTCGCATCATCGCGCTGCTCAATGCTACGAATTCTGTCACTCTGAACTGGATCACTCGGGGTACGATTGCTACGCAACTCGAAACTACGCATCCGATCGCTCCGTACAGGGTCACTGGGCATGCGGTCCCCACGGTTCCGGTCGCTACGATCACTCCGGGGTTCATCCCCACGCATTCTATCCTTTCGTTGCCGCTCTTTGCGTATGCGTTCGTTTTTCAACCGATCACTGCGCACCGGGTCGCTATGAGTCGGGTCGTTGCTCAAATCCTCACGGTACAGCCGGTTGCCTCGAACTGGAGTCGTACGCAGTTCGTCAGTGTGGAGCCGACCGCTACGCCCAACCGAGTCTCCACGAAACCTGTCACTGCGCAACCTGCCTCCACTGCGCAGCTCTTCGCCACGCAGTTTTCCACTACGATTGTCCTCCTTCCGATGCCGGTCACTCTGCAACGGCGTACCACGCAACTCGTCACTCCGCAGTGGCTTGCACCGCAGTTCATTGCTACGAAGCGCAGGCGTCGATCCTCCTGTATGAGAGCTGAAGGTGCTTCGCTGCTCACTCCTCGGCGACATGTCGGGTGCGTACCTTTGCTCGTTGTCATGCTTGTCACTCACCGCTAGCGCGATGTCGGGGGTTCGACCACGACTGTTATCCCGTTCCTTCTCCTTTCGTTTATTCCGGCGCAGCTTCCAGTAGATCAGCAACGCCGGCATGATGACAATCGCCAAGCACGCGACGACGATGCCGAACAGCGCAGTGGTGCTCATCTTGGAGTCGTGGGACTCGGTCGCGACAGTGGTCGCGTTCGAGCCACTGCTGCTGCTGCTGCTGCTGCTGGCGTCGAGGATCCCCGTGTGGTCCGACGTGTAGAACTTGTTGTAGCCCAAGTAGCACGAGTGGTCCTGGATGATGGACGCGTTGAGGTCGAACGTCTGCGACTTGGTGGCGCACGCCGAGTCGTTGTAGATGGTCATGTAGGCCGATCCGTCATTGAAGAGCGTCGCGATCTCGCTGCGGGAGCCGACGTAGGACGCGAGTTGGCACGTGCCCGCGGCCAAAAAGATGTTGGAGCGCACGTAGGACTGGCAGTCCTGCTCCTGGAAGCCGTCGATCATGAGGTACTTGGCGCCGCTGAAGAGCTGCGACGTGTACTCGAACCGGTCGGTCGCGCAGCGCTCGGCGTAGTAGTAGGACGAGTTGTTGATCTCGATGGCGCTGCACGTGTCCGACGTGGTGCACGTCGCATTGGTGAGCTCGAGCGTGACCACGAGCGGGATGGACTCGCAGTTGGCGTCCGAGTAGATCTCGACCGTCGAGTAGTCCGCGAGCACCGAGAGCCCGCCGCTCGTCGCGAGGGCGAGCGCCGCAAGCCATGGCGCACGTGGCATGGCTGGCTCGCTCGCGTTCGTGCCTTCCACTGAAAGTGCTGCGCGGGGGAGCGGAGACCGTGAGCTGCCCGAGCTGGTCTGACTGACTGACTATTCGCGAGGACTGTCTACGTGTGTCGGGCCAAGGGGATCATGGTCCTCCCTGCTCTCCACGCGAGCTGAACTCTCGGGCGGTGGGGGGGGGGGCTTTCCACTTGGACGGTTCGGGTTCCAACGCCGCAGATGGCGGCGGTGCCGCGAGGAATTGCGCGTGTGCATGATCCGCGCGGCTGTGTGGATGATGTGCCAGTGCTGTCTGTACACATGTCTGTAGCACTGCTGCACCGGGTGGCAGGAATCATGATGCACCATCGCAGCCTCGGTGCGGAGCAGACCGACGGCACGTTGAAGAGCTGCGTTGAAAGGCGCGTGCTCCATGGCAAGGAGGCCACGCCGCAGCAGCGGTGGTCGCCATTGCACATGCTCGCATGCAGTCCAGGTCATCGTGACCCGGAGTGGCGAGACCGCATTGTGCGGCAAGAGCTGCATGGACGTGTGCGTCGTCGCCTTGTCAGCTCCAGATGACGGCCCGTGACAGCAGTCGCAAATGGCGCACGGTGCGCCGTCCAAGCTGGGGAGGACCCAACTGGCCTCGATGCCAGCGTGTCAGGCCGAGGCTATTCAACGTTGTGCGAGAGATTCGGTGGCGCGACCGAGGTCTTCAACGGCAGCGGGAACGCGTGCAGTCGATCGCATTGACAGCTTTTCGGCTCACAGCAGACTCGGTCACCCTCATCCTTGAAGCTCGCACTGCCTGTATCACTGGCATTCCAGCATCCATCCCGTGATCACGAAGGAAATGGCCCCCTCAGCAGTGGGGGCACAACGGCACGACTGCCCTTCGATATTCGGCTTTCGGTGGTGCTCGATCTACACATGTGTACGTCGTACACGTTCAGAGCGGCATAGGATTTCTCCATTACGACACTGGAGACCACCACGAAGGGCAAAGCAGTCTGAGACTATCAACCGAGAGCCTGAGGCTACCTATCAACCGAGAACCCCACGCATACTCTACATCGCACGCGCGCGGCGAAACGCTCATACATGTACATGTACATGTATTCATCAGATGAGGCTTTCGATTCGTCCACCGAGACGGCTAGAAGCGCCGCTTAGTCCATCGCAGAGCTCTTCGCTGCTTGGGCTCTCGTCCGGCAGTAATCTGCAACGTCAAGACTGAAACGCTTCAGCAAAGCCACTTTGCATCAAGCAAAATTTCCACGAGGAACAAACAACTGAAGTGCTTCAGAAATGCTAAGCATACCACCATGCGCACCAGTCTTCGCCAGCTGCAAGGTGCACTGACAAATAATGATGATGAAAGTGGTTTGGCTCACGAGTTAAACGAGTGGCCCGGATCGACTCCGAAGGGAGACTTTTGTGCGTTACACTGCATTATAGCACCGCAGCACCCCATGCTGTCAAGGCTGAACGAAGAAGCTCACGTGAAGGACCAACGGCATCTCACGCATTGCACATCGGCACAGAAAGATTTTTGTGTGATGCGGTGATTCAACTGCAATAGCAAGTGCAACCCGAGACTGTCCCCGGCCTGGAGTTAACACGGTCATTTCGATGACACAGCGCTGGAAAAAACATGCAAGGATACATGTACACAACAAATATAATACATGTAAGGTACATGTGTTTGTTTTGAGATTTGTCGGAGTTACCGACGTCAGACCAAAGGCAAGGACACATTCAATTCAAGCATTGCCCTGCATTTATCGTCTGTGGGATCAGGGACTGCTGCAAGTTGCAGCCTGCAACAAAGAAATCGAAAGGCGGTAAGATACCACCAGTAACGTGTCTTCATGCAAATGACAAATGACCTATACTTCATTAGTAATTAGCAGCAATAGCCTCTACATAATATGTAGATATTCTATATTATCACTTCGAAGTGTACAATCTACAGTACTAACGCGGAGATCTCAGCTGCTTAGGATAGGAGCTACTCCTCCTGTTCAGTTCAACCGACAAAAGACTTTGTCTGAAGTCCAAGTTTGGGGTATTGTGTAGCAAGGGAAAATCTTGCAACGAAATCCATACAAGAACGCATAGTCCTTCAGAACAGCAATCTTTAATATTCAGCGTGCAGCAATGCTGCTCAAGCGTATCGCTATCGTGACGAAAGAAAGGGGTTGTGGATAGCCACGATGTATTTCAATTTTTACACAAGTCAATGCAAAGGGACTAGAATGCAAATTGCGCATCATCGGACAGCCCAGGATATTGCAGCAAAGCCTCAAATGATATAGCTGAAGTGCAAATTTGGCATCAAACCCAGAGCGAAACGACATGCGTCTCTCCAGCCGAACTTTACCTTCCCTTCGAGAGAGCAGATCTAAGCAAGCCCAAGACCGCTGCCATGTCGTGCGCGCTGAACGAACCCGCGGCGGATATGACGCTGGTTGATTTGGAGACTGGAGAGCAGAAGCAGTTGATGGATCTGGTGGCCGACAATCCGGGCAAACCTACGATCCTGACGTTCTACGCCACGTGGAGCAAGGCGTGTGAGGAAGACGTCGATCTCATGGAGCTTTTCAGCAAGGACGGCAATCACAAGCTCATCAACTTTGTGCTTGTGAACTTGGATCAAAATGTTGGTGACACGCTCGCGTTTCTGGATACGATCGTCGAAAAGGAGGGGGTCAGGAGGCCCCGTGTGCGTCGGTACTACGGCGACAACGACCAGCCCACAGTGATGCACTTTGGTTTAGCCAATGCCGAAGTACCGGGGACCTATGGGTTACAGAGCGTTCCGCACACGGTCGTGATCAACCCAGACGGAATCGTTCTTCGCAATGGGGACAATTTCCACTGGGATGACTTTGCCAGTCTGTTGCGCCACCGCCAGGAAGTGACGGACCCAAGCCTCTGGGGTAAAATCATGACGTGGCTCCTTCCTCCGATCACTGTGTGAGCCAGCAGCAAAGCGAAGCGTCATTCACAGGACAAAAGAAACAAAAGCGAGAGAAAACTCGAAAATATAAACCCAGAATCGCTCAATATCGCTGTCACCTTTAGTTTTTTCATACCCCATGGCATGATCTACCTTTGCACTGCACTCAGATGGCATTTCCACTTCAACTACGATGGTTTCTCAGTAGCTTCAAGCTTGTTTTCTTTCGTAATCAGGAATAACTCGCACTCGCCAGTGTTCACCAGCTCCTGCAAAAACCGGTAGCACTCGTTCTCGCTTTCAAACGCCTAACAACCCCGATCAACGCAGCCAAAACACGTCATCAGTAGCTTAATCTCCACTCACCCACACTCAAGCAGAACGCACCACTGGGGCCGGCAGTTTCGAGTCCAAATTGTAGCAAACCCCGGTAATCTTCCGAATGGCGAACCAGTGTCTCTGCAGCCACAAACTGCTGAGCATGGTCGTCATCACCACATTGCACAACACTCCCGCTGCCTCGTCCAGCTTAACCAACGTGTCGTCCACCGGAACCCGCTTGTCGAGCCACTGCATCACATAACCTACAACGATGTTCAGACCACGGTCTCCGCTAAAACTTGTTTTTGTCAACGTTTTAGAGTTCCACCTTTTCGCTGCAGGGCAAGTGTCAGTGCATTGACATCGTAATTCCCTAGTCCCAGTGGGGATCGGTGAGGGTTCCAGGCCCAATTCATGAGCCCATTCCTCGCTTCTGGGTCGGCCCTGGTCGCCAGCTCCTCGCAGGCCTCGTCCAGCGTGGTTTTAGTGAACACGGGCCCTAATCGTTACCACGTTTTAGCCATTGTATTGCAGTTTTACTGTCGACGTTTGCCATGCCGAGGCGAGATTTACCTTGCAGCACGTTGTTCAGCGCGTGCAACCCGCAGCGGTAGAGCTGCTGGCGCTCATGGTACAGTTCCTGCTGGGCCATTTCTGACTGGTTATAATTTGCGTCGCTCCGATTTATGGGAAGAAATCAGTAGGGGAAGGGGGGAAGGAATTTTTTAAGCGACGAATTACGGCTTCAACTTGAGATGGCTACATCCAATGGTATAGTTGCTTTTTAGGTTTCGTAACGATCGAGTGGCACGGCAACATGCGAAGGTGTGCGCTATTTCTCTTCCTGGTGGTTTTCATGCGCTCGTGTGCTCTGCAACGAGAGTATGTTGGCGCTACACTAGCATTGTCCTGTTTCCAGCAAGGCAGGCAAGCCACTGCCAGGAAACAAGTTTTCCAAGTGAGGGGTCCTTCGAACTGCAACTACATTGACCTGGTAACGCAGCGTCGGGGGCATGGGGAATCGCGGCAGCAAGCGCAATGACGATGATGATGTCCAGGAGGACCCGTCACGGAAAACCCCGCGACCTACGGGCGAGTTAACCAGCACGAACCCGTTCAAGCCGAACAACCGCAAGTGCACGGATGTGCTGTGTCTGCTGTTCTTCATCGTCTTCTGGATCGGCATGATCATCATTGCCGGCGTCGGGTACCAGCATGGCAAGCCCCAGCGACTTATCTATGGCACGGACTGGATGGGGCGGACTTGTGGCGCCAAAGCGGACAAGACCGATAACGTGCCGGCGTACGACTTCACCCACTACAAGTACATGATCTACCCGCGACTCTCAGAAGACCTGATGGCCTTGGCTGCCTCGGGTCAAAGTGCCAAGCAGTTGGCAAGCCCTACAACGCTTCGGAAGTTGTTCGGTGTGTGCGTCCCGAGCTGCCCTCAGCTCACCGACTCAACCAAAGAGCTCTACATTCATGCGTATCGTGACTACGATATGCACAAGGATCCCGTGAACGAAGACGACCAAAGTGCCGGCTCCGACATGGAATACGACAAGGCCGGTTCGCCCTGGAAGCTCATCACAAACTCCAGTAACGTGTTGTATCGCTGTGTCGAGCTCACCAAGATCGAGGTCACCGAGAGCGCTCGATGCATCGACGACTGCACGGATAACGAAACGAAGAACTATCAGGTTGGCACGCCCTTGACTTGCGGTACCGATGAAACGATGAATCCGTTCAGACCCTGCGGTGATGAGGATTGCGCGGAAATGGTCACTGATCTGCGGCCAAACTGCACGAGCTTGGAGTCGACACGGCAAGAGCGACAGATTGGCTCCACCGTCCAAGACCCTGTTACCAAAATGCTCAGTCGCAAATGGTATATGGTGGCGCGCTGGCTGGGCGACTTACAGAAGGCTGCCTTCCCCATATTGATCTGTGGCGGTCTGCTCGCGCTAGTGCTTGGTATGTGCTGGCTCGTCTTGCTACGCTACTGTGCAGGGCTCTTCGTGTGGCTTGTGATCGTGCTTGTAGTGAGCATGCAGATCGTCGTCACCGTCTTCTGCGCCTATGAAGGCAACTTGATCGATACCACGAGCATGACGAGCACCTTGACTGGAATGGGCGTGTCATCAGATAAAGCACAAGCTCTCACGACTGCTACTACAACGTACATCACGTCAGCGGGTATCAACGTAGCTGACGATCAAGCTCATTATTGGGCCATTGCGTGCTACGTCCTCACCGCGATCGACGTACTGCTTCTGCTTCTGTTGATCTTCATGTGTGGACGCATTCGCATTGCTATTGGCATCATCCGCGAAGCCTCCAAGGCACTTCAGTCCATGCCCATGCTGACGCTTTACCCGATCGTGCCAACGATCTTCGCAGTTGGGCTTGTGGCCTACTGGTTAGTAGCAGCAGCATATATCGCAACGGCAGGCAAGGTCTCACTCAACGACGTTGCCAGCACTGCATCTGGCGCCACGGGCACAAACGTTGGGTCTGTAGTGCCCGTGCAGATGAAGGACGACGACACCATGCATTATCTGATGATCTACCATCTCTTCGGACTGCTGTGGACAAGCCAATTCATCCAGGCAGCAGCATACACCACCATCGCCGGAGCTTTTTGCGAGTACTACTGGACGCTGGACAAACGTCAGGTGTCTGCCCTCCCCGTGCTTCGCTCAGCGTGGCGCACCATTCGCTATCACTTTGGGTCGGTGGCTTTCGGCAGTCTCATCATTGCCATCGTGCAGTTAATGCGCATTGCACTCGAGTACGTTGACCAGAAAATGCGTGCTGCCAAACAGGGCAACGCCGTCGTCAAAGTGGCCATGATGTGCTTCAAGTGCTTCCTCTGGTGCTTTGAGAAGTGCCTCAAGTTCCTCAACAAGAATGCCTTCATCATGATGGCTATGAAAGGCCGAAGCTTCTGTCCGTCCATGAAGGATTCCTTCTCACTACTTCTCGCCAACGCTGCTCGGGTCGCCACTGTCAGCATCATCGCACGCTTCTTAATGATTCTCGGTAAACTCTTCATCACGGGTTTCAGCATGCTCTTCATGTTCGTATTCATCCGATACCCGCCGACCCACTTACCCAGCTTCTTCATGGGCGACCTCGCCAACGTCAGCAGTCCCATTTTCCCCATGCTGCTCACTGGTGTGCTGAGCTACGCGACGGCCTCGTTCTTCTTGGACGTCTACGGCACTGGAATCGACACCATCTTGCTTTGCTTCTGCGAAGACTGCTCGGTCAACAAAACCTCCGAGCAGTACTACATGAGTGATGAGTTGGTCGCCTTCATAGAGGGACCTGCAAAGCACAACGCCTTCAACGTCTACCAGCGCAACCTCTCCAACACTCGCGACAGCGTACCGGTAACAGCTCCGCCTGTCTTCAATCCCCACACAGGTCCAATGACAAAGGTCAAATAGGGCAAGCCTGATCGCACAGCAACCCCTCTAGCACACGCTCGACAACACAAGTAGATATCTCTATAACCCCATGCTTCAAGTTGCAATTATTCGTGTTTGCATTTACCTGCTGGAGTTGTCTTCCTCGCTATCTCACGTCACTCTAACACTCAAATGGCGTGAGAACTGTCAATGCCAGCAATCGCATCAGAGAGCACATGCACTTCGTAGCTAACACTCTGCGAGGGCGGCGTTGGCAGTGCAAGTGATACGTGAACCTTGTGTTTCCATGCAACGTGCTTCACATGGACGAGTTCCTCTCCTGCAACGTCATTCTTGGTTGTCAAGAGTACGTAGAAGCCGTAAGGCTTTGGCTTTTGGAGCCGCGAAGTGCAGGCTAAGTTTTTCCCGCCTTGGTTGTTCAAACCAGTCAATTCGACGTCGACTGCATGCTGCTCTTGTTTCTTCTTCACCTGAACATTAACACGAAGCTGCGGAATTCCCTCAGCCACTCGAACCAGCTCACTAACCTTGTGTTTTGTGAGACCGCTAGGGCGGCCGCGCTGTTGCTGAGCCTGTTGGCTCTGCAAATTCTCCATGATCTGCGTCTTCCTGCTCTTCACCGCAAGAGATGCTTGTAGATCAGCGATGGTTGAAACCTTGAATTGCTCTCGCAACAGCTTCACGATCGACTGTGATGCATGCGGCAGTTGACCCAGCACATCGTCGCTGTCACCACGCACTTCATTAGGCCACCGGCCCTGAACAACAGCTTGAGACAGACGAATGCCAGCGAAAACTAGCTCCGTGAGCTTCAGGTATGCGCAGAGATCGATTACAGCGCTCAATAGACGTGGCAAATGGTCGAGCAACGTCCGAAGGTCATTCACAAAGTCGCTTGATGGTAAACGAATGCCCATCAAATGCATTTGCAGTACAAGAAGAGCCTTCACCTCGCTTCCGTGAGCTTCCAGAAGCGCCTTCTGGCGCTTGGGCGAGCTCGCAAGTAAATGCTTCAGCGGTGAATACTTAACCTTCGCGCAAAGATCCGTGATGATGTTGCTCATTACCTCGTTATGGCGCAACGGGATTTCCCGGAACTCCATGCTCGACTCGCAGATCACGCAAAGCAGTCGCAACGTACTAGTCTGTGGGTCTAGCTTTTTTTTCTCGTTCGCCACTGTTTCAAGAGCTGAAAGCATGTTAGATACTGTGCGCACATCCACATAGAGTGATGCAGCGAGTTTTCCAGCAAATGTCGGCTCGAAGGATGGTATGCCGCCAGCTTGAGACATGGTAATGCACTGACTGGTCTCTAGCTGCTGTATTGTCGAAGAAATAAGCTGCTGGAAGAACGTCTCCAGCTCTTCTTGCTTGGTTGACTTCTTTTGCTGCTTCCCCTGCTTGCTTGATTTTCCAGGCTTTTCATGGTGAGGGTCTGTGTGCACGGTATCGGTACCAACTCCATAGAAACCTGGGTTCTTCAGCACTCGCTGGAAAAGCAAGCTCCAACTCAAGTAGTCCATCACGTCCTTGGTAGTGTGAATAAGTCCGGCAGCAATCTCGGCATTTAAGTGATTTGCCAAGATGTGTGGCGCAGCATTTCCGCCTAGGCACGACTCTACTGCCAAAGGTTCGTACAAGAAGCGCTGCGTCATGTTCTTCTTGCTTTCTTCTACAAGCACACATGCAACACCCTTGTCATCCAGCAGAGGACGGCCTGCACGGCCAATCATCTGCAGCAAGTCGCTCAACGGATACGAACGGTACCGTCCGTTTTGGAAGTACTCGGTGCCCTTAATCACCACGAGATGAGCCGGTAAGTTTACGCCCCATGCCAGAGTGGAAGTTGAAATGACAACCTGGATGAGACGATCCTTATACAACTTTTCCACTAGCTCGCGATCTCTCCGTGCCAAGCCAGCATGGTGAAGGCCGATGCCGAACGAAAGCGTATGTTTAAGTGTTTCGTCCACGATTTGATTCGACTGGCAAATCGAATCCATGACTGCTTCATC
This sequence comes from Phytophthora fragariaefolia, assembly GCA_030267785.1. Classification (NCBI taxonomy): domain Eukaryota; phylum Oomycota; class Peronosporomycetes; order Peronosporales; family Peronosporaceae; genus Phytophthora; species Phytophthora fragariaefolia. The sequence continues at coordinate 8,644 of BSXT01001811.1, read as the reverse complement.
CATCTTCAAAAAGCGTTTGCTTCCGTCCCCACCCTCGTCGGAAGCAACACAAAACTGGATCAAGTCCAGAGCCGTTAGCTTTGTCTGAGCCTTGGACGACACGAAAATGAGTACCGGCTTGTCCGGAGAATGAGACTTGATCGCCATGAAGGTGGGCTTGTTCATAGCTGCCATGCGCGCTACATAATGACGTTCTGGGAAGCCTTGAATATGCACATCCATAGGCACAGGTCGCACAGACGCACGGAAGTTGTATACGTGGCCACCACCAGGGTTGTTAGCGTGGTTTGAAGTGATTCCACCTAGCCACTGCCCCACGTCGCCTGCATTTGCAAGAGCTGTGGACAGACCAATCACGCGAATGGGAGGACCTGAGCGCTTGAATCGTCTCAACCGGCTGATCAGCACTTCTAGCACGGCCCCACGCGGTGCATCTCCTACCAAGTGAACCTCGTCCACGATTACAAGTGCCATTTGCGTCATCAAAGCACGACCAATCGTGCTACTTCGTGTCAACAAATCCCATTTTTCCGGTGTCGTGACAACGATGTCGGCCTTGTTCAGGATGAACTCTACATTAACGAGCGTATCTCCTGTGACTTCAACCACCTTTTTGCGCAGGTGAGCATTGTTCTCAAACCGTGCCTTCCACTCCGCTACTTTCTCGCGAGCGAGAGCTTTCATCGGTGCGATGTACACAATCAGCGACTGGTGAGCGCGTCGACCTCGACGTGGCTGCACCACCGTCGTACCAGATGTAGCTTCAACTCCAGCCTCGTCATTTTCACCTTGCTGCTGCTGTTTCCACACCCGCAGCATTGCTAACTCGGCACACACAGTTTTTCCACTCCCAGTCGGAGCACATAGCAGTACGTTGCCATTCTGGTGATAAAGCTGATGGAATGCCTGAGTTTGGATCGGATTGAAGTATTGGAATTTGCCCACGTACAACGCCTGGTATACTGGATCATCCAAAGATTGCAGAGGTTGCGGATGGAGCCGAAGCAGTTTCGTGTACATCTCATCCTTCTGCTTATTAGCCTCGGTCGCGGAGCTTTCACTTGGCGCGTAGCTCACCTCGTAAAAGGATTCGATTCCAACGAAACGATCGGACAGAATGCGAATCACGTAGTTGGCATCCTTTTGTGTATGTGAAACAAACACGGGCAGATAGCACTCCACTTCAAGCGTCTGCGTGCCTGCCTTCCACCCCATAAATCGACTCTGGTGGAGTACGTAGTACTCCGAGTGATAAATGTATCCTGTGCTTCCATCCTCCACCCAGAGCCATGAAGCTAGCGTCTTACCCTGGAAGACGCCTTCTTTCCATTCAGGAAATAGGGGGAAAAGATCAAATGTCAACTTAATCATGTTGCCACCGAATGGCTGCGTTTGCACGTTGTCGATATCGATAAACGGAACGCTCTGAACCCATTTTTTCACCTTGGCACTTAGATTATATGCATCAGGATCAGCAATTGCGTCGTACAGAGTCATATTGTGACGGCGGTCAACCTCTCCGATGATATCGAGCGGGATATTTGGAAGCTGCAACATTGCGTTTTGGTCCCACCACATCTTCTGATCAATACACTTGGCAAGCTGCAAGAACTTTTCCGCCTTGCGCGCGCTGTTCTTCTTCAAGCAGATCTCAAACAGCGCTCGGCACACACGAGAACCGTTCTGAGCAACATAGTTTGTGTCGGAAATGAGCGTGAATGTCGACACACGTGCACGGCCGATCAAACTTTGAAGAAGAATGTTCGTCTTGCCAGTGTATGTGTCCATACCACCTCCAAGAATGTCGACGCGGCAGAATCTGCGCTTGAGTTTTTCCAGTTCCGGCATTTCTTCTTCACGTGACTTTAGCTGCTCAAACTCGTTGCTACTGCAGAGCACCAATAGTACCTTCTCCCAGTCGAGGTCGTCATCGTCGCTTTCTTTTTGACCTGCCTTGCTGTCAAGAAGATCGTTAAAAGTCTCGATTGAAGTATGCTGGATGTAGAAGTGGCTTGCCACCCGTCCCATCGAGGTTACTGCAAATGCGATCTTGCCTTCTTGATCGGATCCCAGCTGGACCTTTTCACGCAAAATCTTGATCATACGGCATGCTGCCAACTTCTCAGTCGCATCCATGAGTAGTTGTCTCCGTCGCGTGATCAACATCGGGTCCTCGTTAACATCGTCCAGTTTCATGCCATAAGCCAGCGGGTTTTTCCGCATGCGCACATACAAATATGTATAACTTAGCCATGTGCACGCTTCCTCCAAATTCGTCACAGTGCCAGACACAATTTCGGCATTCAAGTGATCCGGTAACGCTTTGATCAATGCAGACTCCATTGGGATGCCTGTCGTGAGCAGTCGCAAGTAGTGAGGCAATTGGTCTTGAGTTGTTACGAGCACAGCATCACCACTTGTGTCATACTGCGGACGGCCAGCACGACCAAAGATTTGCATCACATCAAGCATGCTTAACTGAGTCATGCCACCCTTATCAGCATTGTACACTTGCGTACCCTTGATAAGGACAGAATGCGCAGGCAAGTTCACACCCCAAGCAAGTGTTGCCGTACAGCACAACACGCGAATATAGCCCATCTCAAAAAGTTGCTCCGTCAGATTTCGGTCACTGCGAAGCATACCAGCATGATGGATACCCATGCCATACCCCAGTAGCTCCTTCAGCTCTTTGTTGCGGCTCTTTTGGACGCGCTCTTGCAAGCTTATGGGCATCTGCAGATCAGGTGGTGGCAAAAATGCTTCCAACGTGCCAGGTTCTTCCTCATTGCCACGCGCAAGTTCGACAATGCTGTGCATCGTAGCTGCAGTCTCTTTTCGCGAGTGAACGAACACCATCACTTGCTCATTGTGCTGAACTTGCTTAAGACAGTGACCCAAAGTGAGCTTGTTCATCATCAACTGGATCTGGCGTTGACGACTCATGGTAGCGCCTGCTGCCTTCTTCTCTTTTGCAAGATCCTCCTCACTCGCAGTTACTGTTGAGAGTGCAGCGGCACTTAGTCCAAGCGCTTCCTTCAGGTTTGCGTTAGTGCTCACTCCAATGAACGTTTGGTCAAGGGGCACAGGCCGATAAGTGGAATCGAAGAAGAACAGCCCGCCCTTACCGCCATTCGTAGCTGCGTTTTGCATGCGTGCATCTCCATTGGGGACGTACACGCGCAAAAATGACGCAACATCTACGTAGTTAGGTAGAGTGGCCGAAAGACCGACGATGCGGATCATGCTCTGGGTACTCTCAACACGACGCAGCGTACGTGCAACAATAGTCTCAATCACAGGACCACGCTCATCTGCCAGCAAATGGACCTCATCGATAATGAGAAGCTTCACCTGACTAAGAAGCGATTGCTGAGATCCAGACTTGCGTGTAATGACGTCCCATTTCTCGGGTGTTGTCACAATCACGTGGGTTTCTTCGATCTCTTTCTTCGTTAACTGCATATCGCCCGTGAGTTCACGTACTTTCAGCTTCAGTGCTTGCAGTCTTTGGCCAAACTTCGTAACCACTTCTTGTGCCAGAGCCTTCATCGGAGCCACGTAGATGATTTTCATGTTTGCCACGCCCTGACTAACGGATTGATCGTGATGCCGATTCAACTGTGTTTTGACCTCCTGCAGGATTGTAAGCATGGCCACATTCGTTTTACCAGCACCTGTTGGGGCACACACCAACAGGTTCTGATTCGAGTTGTACGCAGCTTCGAACAGCTTTGATTGCAGTCGGTTCAGCTGAGTGATTCCATGGAACGCAGTCTGAGCGAAATCGTCCAGACTTGAGATAGCCACGAGCTTCTCCTCTTTACCCAGCGCCTTTTTGGCATGTGCAGGGATGAACACGTGCTCGTAGCCTTTGTAGTGGGTCCTCTTAGTGTTCGACGGCAGCGTTAGAGCTCCGGCCGACATCAGCTGGCCAGCCGCCGCAGTGGAGTCATATCCTCCCTGCAGCGCTCCAAACTCCCGCTGTACGAGCGAGGTCGACTGCAGCCGCCGTTCCTCCTCCGCGAACTCCCTTTGCAGCCTGAGCACCTCCGGGTCGTACCCTGCTGCCTCCAGCCAGTTCTGATCCTCCGCCTCGCTTCCATTCTGTCGGCTGGCTCTACGCAGCGCCTTGCGTTGCTGTCTCTGGAACTGTTGCTCCGCTTCGGTCTGGATACTGAACCTGGCGGGTCTCGCGGACGCGCCGCTCTCGGCGAGCCTCTCGGCCATCTCGAGCTTGTTCTGCGCCTCCTGGAGCTTCTGCTTCGTGACCGCCGAGCTGCCGAGCTCGCTGCTGTTCTGCACTGCAAAGGCAATGAGGTCCATGCCCTCCACGCCCACGAGACCGAAAAGCTGGGCCTGCACCGAGTCCGCGTCGCCGCGACTGTCCTGCACGGTCTGCAGCACGGACTCGGCCAGCTCCAGCGTGGTCAAGAAGCAGCTGTCTCTGTTGGCGTCCGTGTGTGTGGCGCAGGCCGCCAGCAGCAGCTCCGCCGGGTCCTTCTTGGGCTCCTTGGGCCTGTGCTTCTGGTCCGGGGCCTTGCGCCTTCTGGAGGTCACCACGGCGGCCACGGCGCCCGCCGCGGCTTCCCGTTCATTGGCTGCACGCAGCGCGTCGTGCTCCACTTGCAGCACCTTGAGCAGGTCGCGGTGGAGCGCGGGGGGCGCCACCTCCCACAGGAGCTCGGAGCTCGCGAACGGGTCACGGAACGCCGAGGCTTCTGGCGCCATAACTTCGCCCCCAGGCGGCGGTGAGAGACGCGGAGATTTGCGCAGCGTTGCATTTTCACTGGTGGAGATGGTCGAAGCGGCGGGGGCCGGGAACGCGGCGCGCAGCGCCGACAGCAGCGACGTCATGGAGGGGTCGCGTCCGCCCCCAATGATCCGATTGTCCTTCGAGCCGTGACCAGGGGCTTGTATTGAGGCGCCGTACGGAACGCGCGCGGATTGTTCGGGACATGGCTACATTTCGTGAGTGCTGGTCGGTTTGATGGCGGTAGGTACCAGTACGGTACATGTACATGTACTAAGTACAGTACTGTACCGGTACTGTACTGGTACATGTACATTTAGCCATGTGCAAGGAGGACACTTTGGCGGACAAGTCGGCCATGTTAGGATGTACATGTACAGGTGGAGCTACATACTGCTACGCACTGGATGCGCCTGCGTGCGGGCTCGAGCTGTCGGGCCGGGACAGTGTGCGCTGCGCGTGCTTGCGGAAGCTGTCGGCGCGATAGGTTTTCCGCCTGGAAGCGATGGTCTTGCTGCTGTAGGCGTTGCCCCTGCTGCTCGGGTTCTTGCTGGGCGTGAGCTGCTGGATGCGCTGCTGCTGCTTCTCCTTCTCCTCGTACACGCGGCGCTCGGCGCGTTGGCGCGCGCGCAGCAGGGCTTCTTGGTCGTTGTAATGCACGAGGTGGGCCTGGCTGCGGCTCGCGTTGATGCGCATGCTGTGCTTGATGGTGCTCTTCATGCCGGAGTCCAGGCGGAACCCGGAGAACAGCGTGCGGATGGGCGGCACGTCGTGCGCGGCCGCGAACAGCGGCATGTCCTCCAGCATCTGCTCGATGTCCACCAGAAAGAGGTGCTTCTTGTTGCGCGAGCTCACCGCGCTGGCCGTGCCCGACGCGGCGTCGTCGGGCTCGGCGCTGCTGCTCTCCATGTCGGCAACCGAGGCCTGCTCGGGCGGGGCTAGCGCCTCTGGCTCGTAGAAGATGGCCGCCAGCACGTCGGCGATCTCGGGCGCCAGCATCTCGAGCACTCCTTCTTCCGGCTGGGGGCTCCGCAGCTCCATGCCCGTGGCCATCTCGTACAGGACGTGGCCGAACAGCAGCAGGTCGATGTCCACGCGCTGCTCGAGGCTCACCGTGAGCTCGCGGCTGTCCTTGTACCTGTCGAGGGCCAGGAGCGGCGTGTAGATCTCGGCGATTCTGGCGTTGCCGGCCTCGACGACCACGTTGGTCGAGCTCAGGTGGTCGCACACGAGGCCCTTGGACCTCAGCGCGTCCAGCGCCTCGAGGATCTGGCGGGAGAACTTGGCGATGTCCTCGAACGGCAGCGCGTGGGCGTTCTCCAGCCGGTACTTGGCGTCGTAGGGTCTGGCCGGGTCGTCCACCTGGTACACGCGGTCCTTGATGCTCCCCGCGGCGGCGAACGGCTGCACCAGCAGCAGCGCCTTCTTCTCCCTGGAGTAGTAGACGTCCAGCACCGGCAGCACGTACGGGTGCTGCCCCGCCAGGAACGACGAGGGTTAGCAGCAGCAGCAGCTGCCGAGCCAAAGAGCTGACACGCACTTTGAGCGTGACCAGCAGCGCCTTGAGCCGGTACAGCGTGTGCTCCTTGTGGAAGTCCAGCAGGCTCAGCGGCGCCGGCAGCAGCGCCAGCAGCATCTCGCCGCAGCGCTCCCGCTGCAGGTTCAGCAGGTCCACGCGGAAGCAGCACTTCTCGGCGCGCCTGCCCATGGCCGGCAGCGCCTCCTCGCGCCAGCGGAACAGCGGGAACTGGCGGCAGTACTTGGCCGCCAGCAGCACGGCCAGCGCCGCGTTGAACGTCGACGCCGACGCCATGCCGCGAATCTTGTCGAGGGGCAGAGAGGGGAGACGCGCCACAACTAGAGCGCCATGTGGCGACGAAACCAAGACGCTCATTGGTCGCCCGCATTCGGCGGGTCGGAGAAGTGCAAGCCCGGGTAGTATAACTCGGGCGGGTTTGGGGTTGCTGCTGTTTTAGCGGTCGAGAGGCTGCGCTTGGTTGTGGCCAACACGGACCCGGGTCGCAAGAGACCTGTTTGTTTGTTTGTGGCAGGCGGCCCAAAAGGTGACAACGCCAGACTCTGCAACTTCAAGCACGGGATTGCATTGTCAGGCTTGGGCGAACGTACAGCCAGCAGGTCAATAAGGACGATGCTGAAGGTGAACCCGTTTCTAGAGTATGTCGAGATCGAGTTGTTCAAGCAGCAGGGTACTCTTGAGCGAGTGTGAATGGGTTTTCTCCGGCGCCAAGTTAGTTAATAGTGATCTCGTGAAAGGCATGGATATTGACTCGCTAGAAGCCTGTAATATCTGGGATGTGTGTGAATCCCGTAAGAGTACTTAAGTAATTCATCTTTTGCTCTTTTGCATGCCCAATCACATATTCGTTGAAGGGCATTAAGCGTCTTTCACGATACTTACTACTTGAAGTAATTACGGAGTCCATGAGTGACCAGGCTGCGGGGTCCCGCCATTAACTTCAAATTGAATACTCGGCAGCTTTGCACACCAAAGTAAAAAAAAAACTTCCGCGGAGTTCGTAACGATAGCAACATCATAGTATGAGCAGTCCCCCTAGCGTTTCTATCTGCAACATCGACAAAATCCAGTTGGATGACTACGTAGAACATCCAGCTGAGCACACATTAATCGCAGTAAAAGTAAACGTGTTGAACAGGCCCTCTGCGGCCCTAGTCATTTTCGAGCACCCTTCAGCTTCCACTAGCAAAAACTCAAAGGCTGTTGCCACTCTCCAACTACTTGTTCATCTTGGACGGCGGCGAACTGCGCGGGTCGCGTTCCGGAGGAACGGGCTTGTCCTCACGCTTCGTCACCATGTACCAAGTCGCTGCTCCCACCCCAGCAGCCACAAGAAGCGGGGTCCTAGCCACGAACCACCACACAACTCAATCACCACCTTCTCCGTCACTCCAAACCCCGCCGCAACGCGTTACCAAACTCTTACGTCCACTTGCCGCTCTTCACGTTGTTGGCGATCTTGCTGGGGTTCTCGAACGGAGTCGTCATCTCGCACTGCTCGCCTGCAAAATGAACTTTACCCCGAAGTCAACGATCCCCCAAACTCTGAGACACGTACAGAGAAGAAAAAGAAGAAAATCAGAAGAAAGTAGAATGAGACCAGGCGGCAATTTTGACATAACGGTCGTGTCAAAAATGCAAACAAACAACACAAAACCAATCGGTCAGTTGCATTGATTTTGGGGCTTATTCCTCGTCGCTTTTCTTCTTCTTGCTGGGCTTCTGCGGGTGCATGCGCAGGATGGCCTCGTTCCACTGGCTGGCGTCCTGCGCCGAGAACTGGCGCTCCTTCCACTGGTCGTACTTGTACCAGGCAGCGCACAGACCGAACGCCATCACCCACGAGGCGATACTGGGCACGCACAAGACGCACGCGCGTCAGCACAGGACGCAGGCGCGCGAACGAAGGGGCTACGCACCGCACGTTGCGCGGGTTCCTCTCGAAGAGCTTGGCCATGACTGGGGAACTCAGGGCCGCAAGTTTTGTACTAAAGTTTGTATGGATTAATATTGACACGTCAAAAATAGTCCTATTTTTGACATCGTGTCAAAATAGGGTCTAAATGTGACTGGGGTATCATTTGAATATACATGTACCGCATGTAAGGCCCTGGTTTCTCCGTCGGTGTCTGGGTCTGGGAATAACAGGCAAACAATCCCTAGACGACATCCCCTGATCCCTGGGCCTGGGAGCCTTGTTCCTGTTCTAGATACCCTTTGAAAATCGTTTTATTGGCCACCAGTCGTGCACCAAGCTGTCAGGTGGAAAATGGCATCCTGTCGCCGACGAGCTTTGTTGGGATGCTGTGCCCCCTCCCCCCGCCCCGGTAGTGCCCGCCTCCAGCCCTCACCAC
>BSXT01001810.1:0-22747 GCA_030267785.1 Phytophthora fragariaefolia | reverse complement strand
GAGCACGAAGTATCCTCTCCGAAGAAGTCTTTGGATTGATGTGTCGAGACCGGCACATCAAGTCCTAACGGGGGGATGGTGTAGCGGGGCTACACATTCAGGCAACCTCCACATTAGTGCAACATGTACTAATGGATACATTCAGGTGGGCCACATGCAGTGTGGTCACCATTCATAGTAGGAAGCACTACTATTGGCAGAAAGCAACAGATATCTGCCAATCAGAAGCATGCATTAGGATAGAGATTCTGCCAACCACTCGTTGGCAGATCCTCCCTTTATAGATATCAGTTTTAGGAGGCAAGGCCAAAGTTAACATTCAAATTCAGTTCTCATTTCTACCAAAAGCCTATTAATAAGTCTTTTTTTTAGATCTAACTATATTTAGTGAGCTAAGTATACTTAATCTAAATTAAATACACCTGCGCTTCCTCCTACACGTTGTGCACACGTGTAAGCTAAAGTAGTGAGCTAAGTAAGCCCACTACAATCAGCATGATCATCTCTAAGTACACCAGATCTCTGTGAACTGCCATATCATAAAAAGTCCAACCGTGTCGGGCCGAATCCGACTAAAACTGGTTAAAAAAGCTCACTTTTGTGATATTATAGTGACCAATCGCTGTCACGTACTCGGCTCTCAGCCACCACTCGCCGTTTGAAGCCGCCTCCCCAGCAAGTAAGAACCAGAGAAGAGTGGACGGCAGGCACGTGCAGCTACCCGACGGCAAAACCGAGGATACGGCGGACGCAACGCCCGCCCTCTGGATGCGACGCCCGACGGCTCCCAGCCGGTGCAGTCGTTGCGTGCTTGCTGAGCCGCATCAAGCCAAGAACGATGGCGCGGACCAAGACGAGGCTCCTCCTTCCCCAGTACGTACGTCGTCATGTTCCTGCTTTCTACTTCCCCTATGTCTGCTCTGCCATGGCTGCTCGGAGTTGCTGCGCTATTGTACTCACCCCATAACGCTGCCTCTTGGCCGAGGAGCCGCTTTGCTGGAGGCCGGTTCAAAACCGGCCATCGTCTTCAATTAACTATTGATGTTTTTGTTTGAGCGTTATTGTATGCAGCTTATCTTATGGATTACTATATGTAGGCGTGCGTTGCGCAGTATTGTTTGCAGGTTAGAGCGTCAGGCGGAGGCGGATGAAAGAAGGAAGCGCAGCAGCAGGTGTTGGGTCAACAATAGCGCCATTGTCGACGCACTCACGGAAACGCGTAATATGTGCATCAAGTTTTCCTTTCTTGTGTAGCTTACGTAGAGCTTTTGTCGCGGTGCCGGCTGCAAGCGCTGAAGACCCGTTTGCTTTCAAGAAGGTAGATGTTTTCTCATGCGCGTTCTCTCCAGTGTTGAGCACCTCGCTTTTGAACGCCGGTGACGCCTCATCAAGCGCGAATCCAGTCGGTAAGAACAGCATCATGTATCCTACGGCGTGTCTAAACTCGTACAGTCTTATTTTCTTCACAGTGCGCTAGGCATACACACGCGGTTCGGCTGTGAACCACTGGTACTAGACTGGAGATGGCGACTGGTGCCTTCTTATTCGGGCGATGGGCCTCGTTCGCGTTCTGTGACGCCGTTCTACCTGCTGGTTGGTCGGCGCCAGATGGTTCGCTTGGGGCTGGCTCACCTAACAATGTGTGCATCTGCATCTCGACCGCTAACACTCTATCTTCTAGTATCTTGCTATGCAGGATCGGCACGTCAATCTGCTTGGACTGAAGCTTCAACAAATCAAGCAGAGCCGAGGACTCGGTGTTGCTATCGCGTGGACTACTGGGTTCTACTGGAGGGTTGAAGGCACGTCGGATGGTGGCACTCCAAGCCAACACCTCCGCTTCCCCTATTGCGCGTGCGATCATGGCTTTCCGCATTTTGGTGACAAGCTCACTAGAGTCGCAGAGTAGTAGCACGTCCGGATAAAGCATCACTAGCGTGGCCATCAGGACCTCCGCGACGGTATCGTCCAGGTTCGGAGCAGAATCAGCGAACGTCATCGTGTTGATCAAGAGCAGATACTGCTGCTTTTTCGCGCGGGCAAGCACAGGTTTTGCTCGAGGGAGCTCAAACACGGAGGCCGTGCACCTTGCTTGGGGTTCCAGCCGCTCAAAACGCGTGGCACCTTCTGTTCAGCCTGTGTTGTGCCCAGCATTTATCCAAAGGGCTTGTTGACTTTATCGAGCTGCCAGCCACCGCATTCAATTATCCAGTTCTCGGTCAGGCTACCGTCGATAGCATGCATGGCAGCGCCACGTCAAACGGAGTGTGAGGTGAGGCCGGGGGTGAGTTGAACCTGCTTCCGTTTTGCTTCCTTTTTCACACTAACCAGCAACCTGTTGATGTATGCGTGTGCCCCAGCAACATCTCGCTTGGTGCCCGACTGCTGGACGTCATCGGCAGCCGCTGAACTATCGTCGGCCTCGAGCAGCTCGACGAGGCTCAGCTCTTCGATGTCTTTAGCGTTAGCGGCGCCACGCTTCGTAGCAGTGAACTCAGTACAGAAGGTTTTAGATGGGGGTGTCTGCATTACCAGCGCAGCAGCTAAGGTAAATAGCGGACATGTTAAACAGTTTGTAGGGTCCTTAAATAATGATATGCCTTGCATTAAGGCCGTTTTCACCCGCTTCAACCGCATAAAGAAGGCACCACCTAACAGGACACAAGGAAGTAAGCGCATGCAGAAAAAAAAAGAACAAGGATAACAAATGACGTACCGGGGAGTGTTGAAATGTGTCGTTTTTCGAGTTGCTCTGCGTCGGAGCTACGCCCGTTGATACCCCAGGAATGCATCCAGGTATATGCTGTCAGCGGATGTTGAAGTATATAGCAACCTCACAATAGTGTCAAGATCTTGCTTGGAGTATGGAGGTGCTTTCTTGCCAACGGCTTCATCCTCACGACTGTTGAGTGCTTTCCGTGCGCTGATAGAAACGTTTGCAGGTGCGGTTTCAGTATTGCACCCTGCTGTGGAAGTATCTCCACCAGCCAGTTCTTGACATTGCCAATGTAGGCAAGGTACGTGTTTGTCGAGCGCACCTTGTCTGTTGATCTTGCCAAAAATTACGCATACTTGTCTACCATTATTTTAAGTGTCTTGCCGGTCTTGTCGCCGTCTATTAGCAAGTGAGCTTTGGCAAGGGTCATGTTTCCACCCTGAAAAATACTGTAAAGGGATTTATCGCCGTAACTCTTGCCTTTTTTGCTGTTGGCAGGATCCAACGACGCGATGGGCATGGCTACAACTTTGCCGACTGCGTTCGAACTGAGAAGAAGCAATTACCGTGGCTGTGGTCGAAAACTTGTGGATATTTTTGGAATATGCGTTGATATAGAGTTTTGTATCGAATAGCAAATATTCTCAGAAGATTCCAACTAAATATGGTTGGAATGGTTGGAACTCTGAGCTATCTTCGCCAAACGATATGATTGGACGAAAATTCATAATAGACTGTTCTCATTGGTGGATTTCACTAGTCTACATACGCTTACACTGGACTCCGTTGGAATAGTCAGTCTATTTCTCCATACTCTAGAAATTACGGCGAGACCCCTGGACACCAGCAGCCTCTGACATACATGATACTACTAGGACTGATGCGGCTACTATCTTGATCATCCATTTCTCATAAATCTTCGTAAATATCCAGGGCTCCCCGAGCAACACGTTGCATTAGTGAACGAAACTAGCATTGTCCATGTAGCCCACTGAAAAACAAAACGAAACTGACATTTCCAGTGGTGTCCGGGTCCAAGGAATAAATGAGTTGGCCAGATCTTTATTCCCCGAGAGACCATTTATTCCTACCGGGGGTGGGACCATCAGAGAAATTACGTAGGAATATTCCGAGATCGGTATCGATTTGCAAAATAGTCTACATGCAGTACGAAGTTGTCGTTTTGAGCAGCGGCGATAGTGGGCAGCAGCTCGCGCTTAAGAGCGGACACGAAAATATATTGACTGCTTGCTACCAAGCAGCATCTCTCTAAAGCCCATGTGAATATACGACGACTGATAGCTGGGCGCACGATATACAATGACTGGCGACGACAACACCATGCTTTCCGTCGATGCCACATGTCAAAAGAGGAACGTCAAAATTGGAATCGCATGCAAATCAAATGAAGAGCAAAGTAGCCAGTGGCGGATAAGACTGAGGCTATGAGGTTCGCTCCGGATATAAGTAGTTTCATTTGCCTTGCCGTTTTCCACTCCCAAACCTGAGCGTGAGACCAACGCACTTGCAAACCATCGATGGGGCGCTTCATAGACTATCCTGCGCAAACCCTGTAATATTTCTCTTCAACATGCTGATGCCATCACATAATCCTGCTGTTGGCCATCAACCATGGCACATGGTACGATATATGGCAATTACACGTTCAGTCGCACGTACATGTATTCTATTGACTGCAGGTGGATTTCTTTAAGAATGCGTTGTTCGTATAAATCGACCCTCTATAACCCCATCTCCACTCACTACGTGACGGGTGTGTTAAACCTTCATCACTTTCAAATTTCGCCCAAAGCTCCCCCAACACAAGAGACCATGCCGAGCATTTTTGCTTCTGCCTTCGCTTCCGCTGCTGCATTGATGGTGGCCTCAATCCCGACCGCAGATGCCCATGGCTACGTGCTGATCCCGCAGTCGCAGTTCAAGGGCCCCGCTAACTCAGCGTGGCTCGTGCAGATCGACCCCGTGTGGAAGAGCAACAAGTGGAACGGCAACAGCGCTGCCAGCGTGGAGGTGTTCAAAAGTCTGAAGTCGGCCAACAACTTCAAGGATCTCAAGACGCTTCTGGGCGACACGTCCGTCTACGGTCCTGACTGCGGCTTTACCAACCCGAAAGGAACACCGCAGCCCATCCCGACAAACGGTAAAGCTACATTCTCTCGTGGTCTCATTCACGTGGGTCCGTGCGAGATCTGGCTCGATAACAAGAAGGTGCTATACGCTGACGACTGCTACAGCAAATACGGCAACCGCAACCAGAACATCAAAACGGTGTTCCCTGTGGACTACTCATCATGCAAGAATGGCGGATGCAAGGAAATGCGGTTCTACTGGCTAGCATTCCGGGGCCTGGGCAAGAGGACTGTTTGGCAGACCTACAGTAAGATATTGCGAAATGAGGGTTTTATGATTGATCATTCAGCTAACGGATTTGATTTGCTTTTGCAACAGAGGGCTGCATTCCTCTTAAGGCATAAGATACCTCATGCTCGAGGTCCATTCAGGTCCGGAACAACTCTGGTTTTTGTTTGTTTGTTTTTCTCCGTTATCGAGTAGTGAGGGAACAGGTTGAAACGCTTCCTACCGTTGTTTCTTAACAACTTCGGTAAATCATTGTTGTCAATAACGTTTTATGTTCGAATACAGTACTTACGGTCACGAATCATCCCGGAAACTTGTATACCCTTACGAAACGAGCTGACCGCAAAAACAGGTATATACTGTTGAACTCCTCTGCGAACAGAGAATCGCTGATATCAGGTGTGTGGGTTTCCTAGGGTACTGTAGTTGGCCGGCGTGAATGGGAGTAGTCAGAGGGCGCTACTGTACAGCTTCTTCAGCAAGGGTTGTTTGAACGGGTCATTCGCATTATTCTTCTTGTAGGGGGAAGTCGAATCGCAAGATTAAGGAAATTTTTTGAAGAAGGGGTCTGTAATATCTGAGTGGCGGCTGCCACGCGTACCGCTGCACGATTCGCTGGAGTCGTGCTGCATTGCGAACAATGGAGCAGAAGCACACGCCCAGAACATCGATTGGTTCGATGCACGTGAGATTCCCATCAATTTGCCGATCTTCCTCAACGCTCCCTGTAGATAGATCACCTGCACATAGTTTTCCTCGTCAGTCCAATAAGACTTCGGTCTAATGCATCATTATCTGTTTTACCTGAGCCTGCACACCTGCCTCCCGACTTCGGCATCAACACCTTTTACGCTGCCGATATCACAGGGTCGATACACTGCACACCCGGCGTGCACCTGCTACTCCGTGACACGCCTTTAGTGATTCAGGTGTGGATCCATTTGAGAAACACTGCTCGATATGGATACTGGAAGACCGGTTTTCTTGCCCGCATAGACGACCTCGCTGATTCTTCAACGAAGCAAGACTATTTTAATCATTTGGCCTGTGGTCTGTGCAAGATACTAAAGATATGATTCGAGCGCTCGCATAATGAGCTACTCTTGGCTCATTCAATATGTTCGCAAGTTCTATCCCGGCGTCCACAAAACGAGGACGGCAGAAGACAAGTGTGACTGCATCGCGCGTTTAGACATTCCGCCAATAGTAAATAGTATTTGCTCTTGGGCGGAGTTTTTCAGGGTACTTTTTGATTTTTATAGGAACTGTTTGTTCATAATGTTTTGCAGCCTCCACTGAGTAGAAGAACGATACAATTGACATTATTGCACGCGCATTGAATGTGCACGGGGGTAGGTAGTGCTGTAGGGCAACGTAACCTATGTGTTCTCCATTCATTACATGCAAATCACCCCTCGAGTGACTCCGAGAACACATGAGATTTCACGAGAAATGATGGTTTGAGGCGATTGATGGACATCAATTAAAAGCGACCAGAAACTGAAACAGGAATTTGCCAAGAAATCTGCTGGAAAAAGGCTGAGCTGCTCAGTCACCAGGGCTAGAAATTAATGTGGAAGGTCCCTGACAACATCGTATTCGAGCTACTGAAGCAGGAGCACCGTAAAAAAGCTGTACACGAAACCGAGATATTTTTCAGAGTACTGATCCTGTTGAGCTTCGCGTTCTGTTGTTGCCTCGGGTTTTCAGCTTATGGTGTCGATTAAGCTCAAGCTAAGATGCACAAGAAAACGGTTAAATGTGGATCATGTATTGATGGAACTTTTGACTAGCCTCACTACCGACATCTTAGTGCGCAAAAACTTGCTAGGACATAGATCAGTATGGAGGATGACAGCACGACAAAGGAAACGACCCAAACACCTTGGCTAAAATAGTGGTGACCACCGCTGTGGATTCTGCGACGGGGGTGCTTGATCAACCTGACTACGGTATCAATTTACGCAGAGCTCTCATTGCAGCTAACAAGAGCATCGGAAAAATATTCTGGAGGGGGTATTTTCGTTATACACCCCTTCAAGTCGCAGCTCTGGAATCATATATATTACTCGTCACGAGACTAACACGCTCCCACCTTTTGTGCTCACAAACAAGTTAGACGTCTTCTGGAAGCGCCATTGTGACGAATCAAGATTGAATGGCGATGGGATGGCGTAAGTGAACTGGTTGCTCGGATTGTGCTGTTGTTAGCAACGGATGCATGTGTGACAGCAAATACATGGGAAGAGCTTCTTCGAATTCAGAGAGTAGTTTGTAAGTGTGGTTTTATTCATGGGAGCTCTTGGAGGTGGTATTGAACTATCTCTGTTGCAGATTTACTTAAATCTGCAACGGATGAGGCATGGGAGTCAAAGTGGGATGGCTGGAACTGTGGGTTCTGTTACTTTCTGCAAGTGCACAACGAACAATCACAGGATCTGAGATGGGTTTTTGCTGGGGCGACGCCCCGCGGGAATTTTTCTAGATAATAGAGGAACTGCTACCTTACTCGTACCAAAGATTAGAAAACATTTTTCGTGTTGATTGAAGTTGATGGAGCTAACACGCGGACGAGATAATTTCCGGAATATAATATGGAGGGCATGCATCCTCTACGTGTGTTTTCAGAAGACAACTCATTGCGTGAAAAAGGCCCGGGCGATATCTTTTTTTACGATGTAAGCCAGCCCAATCTGCTTGTGGAGGTCGAGAAGGTGAAGGAATGCGGGTTGATCGCACCACCTAATACCACACTGAGGTTATGCGCAGTGAGCCGATCCCCGAGCGTAAGCGCGGTAGGGTTCATGTGTTTAGGGCCGCGCGGGGTGTGCGTTGGGCGATAGTTTTTCTGATGTACGTGTGTTTTGCCCCAAAAATGTGTATGTTTTGCCCCCAAAATCTGAATGTTCTGACACCCTCCTCTCCATTTCCTCGTTGCAGCCGCTGCAGCGTAACCTTCATAATTCGGCTGTACCCGTCCTTACGGAAACTGTTGTGTCAATTTTGAGGCAGATGCTGCATTCACTAAATATTGCAAGATCTTAACGCGTGGGCCGATAGCTGCACTGTTGAGAAGAAGGGGATGAGGGGGACTTTGGTCATGGCAGATAGCGAGCGACTGGAACTTACTTCAAAAATGCGGCCCAAGTTATAGCACAACAACGATGGTGAATGGCTGTCGGAGTTGTCAATGCAGTGAGCATCGCACCAGGGAAATGGCGACCAGAAGGATAAGGTGAGCTCTTACTACGTAGTACAGTGCCATGGCTGGACTAATTTAATCATGTCTGTCGTGATTTCTGAACAACATTGCTGTTCTGCGACGTTTTTGAAGAGAGTTGCATGCAACACAGAGTCCTACCCAGAAAGCCCCACAGCCGGTAAATCTCCAGAAAAATACGTCCTTAACAGTTTGCTGCACAAACATGAATCTCGCGCATACTCTCAGCATATTCAAGACAGTCTGGCAACAGCCTTTATGGTGCCAGAAATGTACTGTCCTAAACCTACAACCAATAATATCATCACCGTGATGCGGAGCAGGAATTCGAACGACACATTCACAATGGAGTAAATAATGATAATCTAATCACCCAGCAAGCCCTGGCGCAAAAATGGCGAATCAGCAAGGTTGATCGGTTCTCCTCCGTCTATACTCGTCTCGGATAACTATTGTTTAGCAACTGGATTATCAACTATAGCAACACGATCGACTACATTATTAAATTCGACAGTTTGCAGCAATTGATCGTGAAGTTATTAAATCGATTCAGGAATTCAATACAATCGCTGAAGTATGGATGTGATTTGAATCAATGAATCAGAAATCGGTACAATTATAGGCTGGGTGCTTAGATGTAGTGTTGATCTTTGAAAGGATCTGAGCGAGTGTAACCTGGGCACTTTCGGTCACGACTAGATGCAAAGCCTTTGTGAAGTATGGCACCCTCTTTAGCTGGGCTTCTGCTGCTCTAGCCAATCCTTAACAAGCTTATCGCCTGGCTCAGAAATATCGACAAACAGATTACTCTCCTGGTTTGCTGCCATAAAGGTGCTCCGATAATTTGCGTACAGGAACAATATAGCGTCGAACTGTCGTGGCGGTTGCATCGGCAAACCAGTTTGAGCAGGCGTGATGCCTGAAAAGTGGTTATGAATCCAGTGTGCAGAGCGAATGTGACTGTGCTACTACCAATTCAAACGTTTCGGGTGTGCAATCAAGCTTGAAATTTTGGGAAAGCCACATCATGACCGCAACATGCCCATTTACTGCTGCATGTTGCATTGCCTGGATAGTGCATCCAGCTGTCGTGTTGTCGTGTAGCCATTGCACTACAATGAGGTGTCCATAACGCGCAGCTTCGTCCATTGCTTTTGTGGTACAACCCTCCAATCGATGGTCATACAACCACTTCACTACGTCCAAGTGTCCATTTGCTGCTGCTTCATCCATGGCCCTCGTACTACAACTTTGGGAACCTGTTGTGTGAAGCCACTCAACAACGGATAAATGTCCATTTGCAGCAGCCAAGTTCATCGCATCGCGAGATTGGGGCCACCAGGCATTCACCGCTTGTCCAGGGTGATCGGAGTACTGAAGAAATTGTAATATCTCCAGATGCCCATTCTTCGCAGCCTCGTCGATTACAGAATCAATAGCAATTTCTCCGCGGTACGAATAGTGTTGAAGCAACCACTTCATCGCGTCCAAGTGCCCGGCACGAACCGCTACTAGTAATGCCTCGGTATACTGGGAGGCAATATTCTGTTGGTGGAGATACTGCATCACCTCAACTTGACCTGTTTTGGCTGCGATGGGCAGAAAATAATTCACCGGAACAACGTCCTCAAATGTATTAGAATAAAACTGTCCCCAAGAGTGACGCAATAACCACTGGACTATGGCAAGATGTCCATGAGTACAGGCAGCAACCGTGCAATCTACCCAGCAAGTCCGCCAAACCAAATTGATCCCTGTCGGGGGGGGGGGGTATCAGTGGAGAGAAAAAATGTATGATGCAGCGCATCAGACCCAACCGCCCGATGTTTGCAAAATGCAGCATCGCGCTAGAAGCAAAATGCGTGTTCAGCCGAAGATTCCCTTCCTTCAGCGCCGCCAAAACGACCTCCGATCTTGAGCAGAATTCGGCAAGATTGTGGCCGTCGGATGACTCAGCAAAATTCAAGAGGCCTTTCCTTAAGGCGCGGTCAGTAAAGTTATTGGTCTCCTCGGAGCTACATCCATGCGGTGTTTGCAGGCATAACCACGTCGCAACATCCGTATGTCGTTCCTCAATCTCAATGGCGATGGTGTTTCGACCCCAATGCACCACGTTTCCTGGACCACCCCAACCGTCCGGTAACTCCGGGACGCTCTCGACGACCCCATCGTTTTCTCCCATTGGCACTTCCACCCTCTTGTGCGGGAAATCTCACCCAGCGTCATGTTCCAGCAGGAACTCAAGAACCGCCAAGTGTCCATCGCAAGCCGCCTCCTCTACCGCAAGCACGGGCACAACGCAGCCCGAAAAGTGGGTAAAGAGCCATTTGAGAGCACCCAGATCTCCTGGACCCGCTGCTGTCACCGTCGCCTTCTGGAACTGCCACTGGTAGTACAGCGGCTCTGAACGCAGGAAGTTGCTCAGAGTCCACGACGACGTCCGCTTGGATTTACCCACAGCGCTGGAGCCCCAGATCCAGTCCAGCAGCCGTGTGGAGCCGAGTTCGCAGGCATCCGCAAGCGACAGACTCGGATCCGGTCCCAAGAAGCTCGAAATGGTCTCGTCAAGTTCCTGCAGTGCGTCGGCTCCTGCCTCATGACGCAGTACGAACGTCACGATGGACAAGCCGCGATGCATGTCAACGGGCGTATCTTTTGACTTGACGACTTCAACTATGAGATACCACCCTAGCCCTCGAAAAGAGAGAGAGGGGGGGGGAGCGGGTTACGTTTACAAAATACGCTATTCTACCCCTCGATGGTGGTCCAGGGTGATTTGAGGATTAATTCCTATATTTTTACAAATTTTCTTAGATTGATATTCATTTATACCATATAATATAGTTAGTGAATATAAAATACTTTTTGAATCTGAAATTGTTTTATTAAAAATATATAACATAATAGATTTTATCTATATACCATATAAAATGACTCTTCTTGAGGAGCTTCAGGAAGTGGCTGCCCCAGCAAAAAGCTGTGGGGTGGGGAGTGATACGATTGAATGACTGGGGAAAGCTCGTTTGGAACTTGATCTGAGCAGAGTCGTGTATCAACTTGATGAGAGAGAGATTAAAAGCAACAAAGGTAGCTTAGTGCTGATTGTGGACTGGGCTACAAACTAAACACGCACCAGATGATCCATCGAGCTGGTGCTTCTTGCCATTCATTTCGAGCCACCTTGAGAAGATTTAGTAACTAAACACGATACCCTCTCCCTTGCCGTTCAATTCGGTCAGCGTATTCTGCGTCAGATGACTGAAACTGCTCTGGAGAATAAGTGTGTAAGACGAAATAAAATAATAATAAGTGGAAGCAGACATAATACGAAGCTGCCGATCATGATGAAAAGGAAGCTATCGTGTAGAACATGACTACATACATGTACATATTTTGTGATTCTTTTAATGATCATTCAGCATAACAAGTTTTCGATGCTATCTGGATAGTCCCCGTAAGAGGAATGCAGTTCTCTGTAAATACAGCACGTGTGTCGTTAGTATGTACTCATATGCATAGACCTTAGGCGACCTATAAAGCAAATCACTATACTCTCTTTGATTTGATTCGCTGAAGCTGCCAATATTGTGGACATTGGTCAGTAAGCAACCTGACATACGTACACGTGCAACGTTTAATCTGATGTACATGAACAACCAACCTTTTATCACATTTGTTATCTACGGCTAATGAAGCCACACCCATCATATTCAAGTCTACACTACTTACACACGAACAATCAAAGTAGGTAAAACAGCTGAACGACGGCGCAGTGGTGGCCGTCGGGGTATCAGCAGATGAGCCCTGGGTCGTGGGAGCCTTAGTGGTGGGCGAGCCCGTCGACACCGCAGGAGTCGTCGAGTTGCCGCTCGAGGGTGTTTGGGGGTTACCACTGGACGCTGTTTTCGAATCATCACTGGAGGGTGTTTGACCACCTGTCGATGAAGAGGTCTGCGAAGTCTGTGAGGTCGAGGTCGACGATGAGGTTGAGTTGGAAGAGCCACCTCCGGACCCCGTAAGAGGAATGCAGTTCTCTGTAAATACAGCACGTGTGTCGTTAGTATAACGCTTAAAGAAGACAATGAAGCTCAACCAGAGCCAAGAACTTACTGTAGGACTGCCAAACCGTCTTATCACCAAGCCCCTGGAAGGCCAACCAGTAGAACCGCATCTCCTTGCAGCCGCCGTTGCTGCATGACGAGTAATCAACAGGGAACACGGTCGTAATATCTTGGTTCGGATTGCCGTACTTGCTGAAGCAGTCGTCCTCGGATAGAACATTGCTGCCATCAAGCCAGATCTCACACGGACCCACGTGAATGAGTCCGCGGGAGAAGGTGGCCTTGCCATCCGTTGGAATGGGCTGTGGCGTGCAGTTCGGGTTGGTGAAACCGCAGTCGGTGCCATACACGGAGGTGTCATCCATGAGCGTCTTGAGGTCCTTGAAGTTGTTGGCCGACTTGAGACTCTTGAATACCTCCACGCTACCAGCGTTGTTTCCGTCCCACTTGTCGCTAGCCCATACAGGGTCGATTTGCACAACCCACGCTGAGTTTGCGGCGCCATTGAATTGCGACTCGGGCTTCGCGATGTAGCCGTGACCGTCAACGCCTTGCAGTGAGTTGGCCAGAAGGGCGACGGACGCGAATGCAGTAGCAGCCAGCATTGGGGTTACTCTTGTGTTTCTTGGGCAGTTGTTGCTAAGCTTAAAAAGGCTAATTCGGAAATGATCATGATTCCAGGTCGTCACGACCGAGAGATCGTGTGACCATTACCTGTTCATGACCGCCGGAATCTCCCGTTTGGCACGTAAGGGAACCCATGACAACATCAGCAGCGTACTTGTGTGCTTGAAGCATCCTGGGGATCACGTATGGTTTCGTGGGAGTCAAACGCGAGACAGATGCGATAATGCAAAATCCGTGCTTGAAATGACAACCACCACAAAATTAACCTATACGGTGCGCTAGCATACCAGGTGGCATTGATATTGTTTTGAAGAAAACTGAAGCGTTGGAGATTATTTTGATCAAGAGCTGGAAGCCAGAAACTCGCAATAATTGACACAAGGAAAAACAAGAGTAGAAAATCATGTAAGCCTTAGGCGGCCTAGACACTACGGGAACGCATAACTGCTGGACTTATCAACAGTATTGTTTAAGGTAGTCCTGTAGTCAGCATATACTGAAGTGCAAGCGTGCCCAACACACCACACGCTCGGATACCGATTCAGAATCTGCATGCCAGATATGAGTAGGACTGGTATTGGCTGTGGCAGCCCAGAGAGTTGCAGCTTGTAACTACGGCCGATCTTGGCGGTCATTCGAACACCGAGGCGTTGGTTTGCAATGATAGAACGCAGTAGATACGGATTCAACGACAAATATCTGGTGACACCTGGCAGGTACATGTAAATATGAGTCATAACACATGTAAGACACACGGCCGGGATGTGCAAGTCTCTCGATGAATGCATTTTCAGGATCGCACCGAAACTATCAGCAAGCTGTGTATAATAGCCATCCTGTCGACGTGGACGAGCACGAGGGCTCGTGCCACGAGTCGTGGATCTCCTCGTGATTTGTTTACTTAGGGCCCTGAGTCAGGGGGCCACCTATCCGTTTCGGCATCCACGACATGCACCACGATCGGACAGGCGGACAACGACGGAGTGGTGAATCGCCTCGCTGCCCAGTTGATCGCATTGTGGCCCGCATAGCTGGAAGTTTTCGCACTTGCTGATGGCTTTCGACACATGCAGCCTGGCGCAGCAGATGCTACGAGTGAATCCACTGGCGAGATAAACGACAGTGTGCCGTCTCACCCCACCAGGCCCTTGTCACGTGGTCGTGGCAAATCCTTTGGACATGTTCACCGAAAGTGGCCAACGTCAAGAAAAGAAGATCGTCCCGGGACTACGTACCTTTCTCCTTTGATTCCAATACTGTACCGATCCCATTTCCGAGTAGGCATTGAGGTTTTGTCGTGGTTGTTAACTTTTTTATGTTGTGTTAATGCAATACAGATCACAAACGCACGAACTAGTATTTGCCACGTTTATCATGTCTACCTGCATTCGAGGCCTTTCACATTACACTACCATACTACGCACACAAACATCTACAAAAGAAGGAACTCCTTAGTTGCGACGGTTGAAGCCGAATGAAGGCAGAAGTTATCACTGGGGTATCATTCGACGACCCCTCGCTTGTAGGAGACTGCTCAACAGAGTCCGTAGATGCTGGGACCGGAGTGGCAGAGTTTTCACTCGATGGGGTTGCCCAGCCACCGCTGAACGGGCTACCCCATCCGCCGCTGCACTGGGTGTTCGAGTCACCGCTGGACGGGGTACCCGAGTCACCACTTGATGGAGTGTTCGAGTCACCGCTGGACGGGGTGTTCGAGTCACCACTTGATGGGGTGTTCGAGTCACTACTTGATGGAGTGTTCGAGTCGCTGCTCGACGTCGTCTGGGCAGTCGAAGAAGAAGTTTGCGTCGACGTCGTAGTCGAGCCACCGGAGCCTGAAAGGGGAATGCAGTCCTCTGTAATACAGCAATCAAATTGGTTAGTGAAATGGATCGAAAACTCAGTAGAACTTGCAATCAGTCACGTACTGTACGACTGCCAGACAGTCTTGCTATCGAGGCCTTGGAACGCAAGCCAGTAGAACCGCATCTCCTTGCAGCCGCCGTTGTTGCATGACGAGTAATCAACCGGAAAAACAGATTTGATATCCTGATTTTCGTTGCCGTACTTGCTGAAGCAGTCGTCCTCGGATAGAACCTTGTTGTCATCAAGCCAGATCTCACACGGACCCACGTGCACAAGAGCACGAGAGAAGGTGGCCTTTCCATCCGTTGGAATAGGCTGTGGCGTGCCGTTCGGGTTGGTGAAACCGCAGTCGGCGCCATACACGGAGGTGTCATCCATGAGCGTCTTGAGGTCCTTGAAGTTGTTGGCCGACTTGAGACTCTTGAATACCTCCACACTACCAGCGTTGTTTCCGTCCCACTTGTCGCTAGCCCATACAGGGTCGATTTGCACGACCCACGCTGAGTTTGCGGAGCCCGTGAACTGAGACTCAGGAATCAGCATGTACCCATGAGCATCGACGCTCGGTAGCGAGGCAGCCAGCAGGGCACTGGCGGACGCGAAAGCTACGGCAGTCAACATTGGAGTAGAAAGCCTAGGATTCAAGCTTGGTATCTGGAAGGCAAAAATGATAATGACAAGAGATACAGCGACTACGATGACACTGATCTCAGTGTCCTTTGACTGTTCGATACTCCAGGGGCTCTCTGTTCGAGGACGGAGATATGTCAGTGTAATAGCTGGCCAGCACGTATGAGTTCTCGGGAAACAAACATCCAAACGCTATACCATACGAAAGGTGTGATCGAGTCTGCAACGATAGCATTATTCCACCTTTACATTGGACCGCGTTGCTCGTCTGTAGTCTGTAGAAAAGGCTTTCGGGGGAATATGGGTATATGGGAACCAGGAACACCGAAACCTTGATCGAGAAAGTTCCACCGAAAATTCCGATAGTGCGTTCTTTCCGATTCAAATACCCAGATTTAATACTTGCATTATGATCGCCAGTCATACCCATATCTAATTATTCCCGAAACTGCTCCAACGATAACAAAAGCGTCAGTCTCTACTAGTGGCACTATGATAGTTTCTGTTTTTGCGTTTGTATGTTCGTAGTACATTTGAAGAATTGATTTGTTGGTTGTAAGGAATATGACCCAAAACTTGTGTCCTTACAGGATCGTTTTCACTGCATTTCAGTAGAATACAGACAAATGGAAAAGTTGGCCGATGTTTTTCGAATGACACCTGACGGATGTCGTGACAGACGGTCATATTATTATTGAGTCAAAGCGCAAGACTGACAGCATAAGATTGAAGAAACTAGAGATCGCTGCCCTATTGAAGCCTCCTAAACAACGATATCGTGTGACCTATTGTAGCCTCCGAATACGACGACCCCAAAAACTACTGTTGGGTACCACGTGGCATGAGCCGCATATCCGGAACATATGCCTTAAAGATTGGAACGATTTCGCCAGTACCGGTATGGACTCCACACTGGCTTCATTTTCGCTGTTACGTCGTATTCTCGAAGTATCCATTTTCTCACGATGAAAAATGCAAACTCTGCCCGCCACCGTTGAACTTGATGAGTCACAAATCGTACGATACGGAACTCGTGCCTTCGTGCTGGTACTGCACGCTATGCCAAAAATCAGAGTGCTACCCCATGTCTAACCGATATTTGCATAATACCATTGACACCACTTTCCGTCTCCAAATTCCTTTTTAAACAAGGCTTCGGGTTCAAGATCAGACATTTGAAATTGCATTACTCTTAATTTCGTGCTCTCTACCCATCGATTTTCAGTGCTACCTGATATCGTGGTAGTTTTCTTGGCTCAACCGCATGAGTCGAGCATGTGAATTAGGCTTTACCAATAGCCCAGAATGGATAGGAGCTGCACTTCCGGAAGAGTATTTGCGTTAGCAGCTGATGTCAAGGAACATCGATGCAATCGAAGGTGGTCCAAGCTTTTGATGCAGGGAGAACATCAAGGAGACGAGAAATTGAATGCAGCATTTGTGAATCCATTTCAGGGCGATCTATCGGTAGATTATGTTTGGGGTCGTATCCGGGTCGGGCGTCTGGCTTTTTAGATACAATAATCAAGTGTTTACCATGTGCTTTTTTTAAGCCCGAGCATAGGATGGGCGACATCTCAGTCCACAGAGGCCTCAGAGAGACCGTTTGCAAGCGAAGGTCTGCAATGGTCGGCGCGTGGGCCGGAGTAGTTGTCATGTCATGGTGTGATATCTATTTACCGACGCCTTGCCCGCCATGAGCGAAGCGAAATTGGCGGTGCAAACGAGGAGCTCACGAACCAGCGTCCAACCCATGATATGGTACGTCATCCCTCCCGAAAACCCCGACCAATAATTCAGACCCGACCAGTATACGACCCCAAACAGAGTCTACCGATCTATCATAAGAACATAACTGATTCGTAATTACAGTCTTTCAGCCTAAGAGGCACTGTCTTGTCGAGAACTCGTCCGACGTGATCATAATAAACGGGCTTTTCAGGACTGGTTACTGTGATATCACCCAGATGAAAGCTTATCTCTCATTTGTCTTGCTTCCAGGGGAGTTCGCATCTGTCACTCGCCTTCGCGTACTCGTCCGCTAGAAAAGCTTTTGTGCCCCGTCCGAATTCCAGCGTGAATACATCCGGGTAGTTCACTCTAAATGACAGCGTGTTCAACAGGTTGCGAGGGAGCATCCATAACCGGTCGTGTGCTGAAACGAAATCGCGGTATTACCAGCACAACCAGCTTTCAACATGAAAATTTCCGTAGTCAATAGCGTTTACTACCGCTTTCATCGTGCACACATCGGTACAGTTTCCGTTTACCCGTTTTACCACCTTCACATGACCTCCTTGTGTAATACAGCATCACTGCTGCTAAATCAGCCACCCTTACTCTGTCTAGTCGATTCACATGTCCAAAAAAATTGCGCATTGTGAGCGATTTTGACTAACGTTACTGCTGTAAATTATTTGGAGCGGTCAGAGTAGAATCATTTGTCACTGTTATTTGCCCATTTGATACTGCATTTCCAAGACCGGCACTATTTTGCTCTCTAGTGGAGCGATTCCCGTAGCCTTTTGAACCGGTTCAGATCCATGATTTACCCTAACCCAGACATAAAAAACCGTTATATTCTCCAAAAGACAAAAGGCACCAGTTCAGACCTGGATCTGGTTCAGGTGGCATAAGCCTGCGAAAATAAGTAGAAAGTCCATCGTTTGAGCGCTACCTGTCGTTGATTATAATAACGCTGACATGCACTCTTCTTCCGCACCTTCAAGCGCACCACAGACAGCAACATCAGCATCATGGCTAGTGATGGTTTAGAGGCTATTTCGAAAGTAATTAAAACGATTCACCTCTTCGAAAACAAATGCGGAATTGCTCAAAATAGATCAAAACTATCCTATTATAGAGCACATACTATAGAGTGGCTGCTCAAAATTCACCCGGAAGCTCAGCGGAACAGCTCTCGAGCTCTCACTGCTCAGTCGCATCTCTCTCAAGAGCCTCGCAACTCTGCCGATCCGAGTGTAGACGCGCGCAGTCGGTGCATTTTTCAACACGGCATGGCGGTTGACGTAGACGTACGCCAACATGTCATCGCGCCTTCTTCTATGTGCTGAGAATGATGAGGGGTTTGCCGCTACTTGTGTTCTGCGAGAAGTGCATGAAGGCTCCCTCTGGTGGCCAGTTTGGAGGGGGAAGCTGCCTGGGCTGGAGCTTGACGGCGGAGTTTTGATCAATTTTGATCAATTTTGATTCGCTCGTCAAGATTAGAACGTTCTGAATATTTTGAGAATTCTGAATCCGCGAAACTCCAAACCACCACTAATCATGGCGAGGCGTGGGAGGATCGCAGGAGTAGAGAACTACAGCGCAGGTGACTTGGACGCACTACTGGAGTACATTGGTGAAGTTCTTCCGACAGTTGTCAGCGAGTGGGAGAACGTGCGGCGGCTCTACGAAGGCTACGCAGCTGACAACGGCCGCGCAGATCGCGAGCTGTCACTCAAGAATCGAGCAGGTACGACACGCGTCCCGCCTAAACGTGTTCTTGACTCTACCTGGGCTCGAAGTACGACAGCAAGTAGTGAAAGCAGCGAACGTCGAAGCCAGTTGTGGTGATGAATGCCCTGTCATTTCCACCTCCGTAGATCGCCTCCCATGCTGTTCCATATCGTGGCTTGGGATGCAGGTCCGCCCTCGTAAGATAGTGTTGCCCACGCTGACGCTCGCACCTCTCTCTCTCTGTCCTTCAGCAGCAAGTGCAAGCATGAGAATGAGCACTGATGTGGGCGGATCAGAGTGATTGTCAAAGCTGCGGGCGGACACGCTCTTTCCTAAATCTGAACACACGGTCTAAATCTAGGTTTTGGTG
Organism: Phytophthora fragariaefolia; assembly: GCA_030267785.1. Classification (NCBI taxonomy): domain Eukaryota; phylum Oomycota; class Peronosporomycetes; order Peronosporales; family Peronosporaceae; genus Phytophthora; species Phytophthora fragariaefolia. The sequence continues at coordinate 3,419 of BSXT01001810.1, read as the reverse complement.
TCCTAAAATAGCTACGGGAATCGCTCCAGTGAAGAACGCATGTGACCACTTGATGCTTCGGCTGAGAAAGGCAGCTCCTGAGTAGAGATTTTAAACGTAGAAGGTTTTCACTCGAAGATTGAAAATGCTTTCGACGCAGGAAGTCGACGGTTACCGAACGTCCTGTAGCCCCACTCAGCTCTCGATTAAAACAATTCCAATCGGTCGCCTGTCACGAGAATTTTGCTGCAGTTTGGCCAGTTTCAGCACTGCGGAGAACGCCACAGTTTACCGCACTTTGGTGGAATCTCACTCAAACATAACCAAAACAAATGTAGATTTGTCTCTTCGTTGGGTTTATCCTCGGAATAGAATAGCAACAGTGGGCCATTCGCTTCATACTGCAGATTTCATATTATTTTTTTATACTGCGCGTTTCGTCCAAAATTTCTGAGATGGGTTGGTTGAAGTCGGTATTGAGTTCAGTAGAAAGAACGCACGCATAGCCAAGCCTCCCACGAGCAAATGCCAGACGAGCATGTCAAACAAGGTTTTATTGCTCGCGGAAAAATGGCGAGCACACTTTTCGAGGTTTTAATCCTCTCTCCGGCTAAGTACGAGAGGAACGAGCAATCTTCGGTGCTCGTGAGAATTTGCTCGTTCTGGCGAGCTCGCCAGAGGTCGTGCTCGTCAGCAGCCATTTCTACTGGTCAAAATTAGCGCCGTAAATTACGGCGATCTTCTGCAGCCGCGTAAAATACTCAGATCGCCCCAGCCCAAGCTCGCGCAGCATCGTGCAGCGCCGCTAGTTCGAGGTCACGGCGGAGGCCAGCACCTAGTGCAGACGTTGCCACCGAGTGCTCAAGTCCATGACCAAGGCCAGCACCAAGTCCGCGAGCTCCAAGTGCAGCGCCGGCGCCAGCGTCGTGCGCAGCCGCTGCCACTGGGGTCACGTTCAAGGTTGCACACCACCTTGTCCGCCACCGCGAGTTTGAGGTCAAGGTGGAGACCAGCACGAAGTGCAGACGCTGCCACCGAGATCCCACTCCAGAGCTGAGGCTAAGCCGCAACGAGACGCAACGTTGGTGATGTCGTCTGCACCAGCAGCAGTCAGACAAGCTATCGAGAACTGGACTGAGGTCGGCCCCTTCAGGCGGAAACCTGCGCAACCTGGTGAGACGTCCTTCACATTTGACTGGGGAGTGCGTATCGAGTACGATGAGGACAGCAAGACGAAGGTCGGATTCATCTGCATGGCAGATGAATTCTGTCGAAATGCGGTCAACGCCAAAACCTGCTGCTATTGTCAAAGGGGAGACATCCGCCGCTGTTAAGCATCTGCGTCTAGTCCACCACCTTGAATCGCCAAAAGCCAAGAAGGAAGGCAAAAAACAACGAAAACGGGAAGTAGAGGTCGAGCACCTGCGATCATCGACGATGTACGCGCGGAATCCAGCACGTTTGAACGTTCTCTTGGAGACGCTTCGCATCATCAATCATAACTTGCCACTCTGCATATGTGAGTACGAGGAGTCCAAGTTGCTAGAGGCCCTCGTCAAGAAGGATGAGATGAAGGTTATTATAACTGCGGAGCGAATTGGTGAAACTATCATCGAATCGTACTCCTCCACGAGGAAGGAGATCACCGAATTCTTCGAGGACAACAAAGAGGTGTACCCGAATTTCATAATGATGGCAGACTTTTGGACCTGCAAAACAACGTCGAAGAAGTACCTAGGTCTACGTGTTTACGTAATTGACAGAAATTGGCAGTTCACGTCGGTGCTATTGGGTACGCGCAAGTTCAGTCCCTCATACGGCGATCGTGATAAAGGTATTAGAAGGCCGTTTCTGCTATGGATGAGGCGTGCTTTGGAGGACTTTCGGTTGACTAGTTCTAATTTCTATGGTGCCACGAGCGACAAAGGCTCAGATGTGAGATGTCTGCTGACGGATGAACTACAGCTACGATGGGAATGGTGCATAGCACACATGGCTCATGCCGCAACTCGCTCTGCATGTGGCATGAACGATAAAAAACAAGATAATACAGAGATGGCTGAATTAATTACGCAGTTAACTACAACTATCTACCAAGTGCGCACGGTCGAAGTAACGGGTGATCTCTTTGAAGCACTATGCAACTCAAGAACTGAGACCTCCACGACGCGCTTGCTTAACTATTCATCCGCCCGCTTTCTGAGTATCACCAACGCTATACGACGAGTTCTCGATAAGTGGCCGGCGCTTGAAGAATGGTTTGCAGAGCGCGCGCGAAAGGCAGTGCGAGATAAGACCCGCCCACCTGTGTTTCCGCTAGCCGGTCGTGAAAAGGACTTAAGTCACGTGCTATCCGTCCTGGTTCCTGTTGCAGAGCTTAAACGGACGTGTCAAGCAGATGCGCCGAATCAAGTAGACGTGTTGATGATGCTATACAAGCTTCGATTAAATTATCTGAACAACGAAAAACCTGTTCGGCACTACCTCAGTACCGACACAGACCCTCGCTGGATTGAACCAAACGAGCTCACGCCCCTTGCGAAATCTACCCGCAGACTTCTTCGTGATGCGTTTGATGAACGATTCTTCTGCCGCTACTACGACGACGCCAAAATGGCAAAACTTCGTACGTATTTGAGATGCAGCAAAAACTGCATCCCATTTATAAAAGCCCGAGATTGAACCTAAATGCCGTCATCCTTCTGGTCTGCAAGCAACAAGGCCTTGGAATTCGTGTGGCCTGTGAAAAGAGAGAAAAAGTGTATGAACACATTCGAGATCAGCTACGCACCTTGCTTAATGAGGTTGCGAATCCAATTGATGCAGTCGATCCACCTCCTCCAAGTCCCACCCCATTTATAGTGAGCTAGAGGCGATGTTTGCCCCTCCTCAGCACAGGTCAGCGGCCGTCGTTGTGAATCAAATGCAGCGACGCGTGGACGAAGAGCTGGATCGTTGGAAAGACGACCCAATGCAGGTGGAACGGTTGGAGTCAGGAGCACCGGAATCGGTTCTGTCGTTGTGGCGCCGAGTTGAGCACCGCCAATACTACATCTTCCTACCGCGAGCAGTGAAAGTGCTCTTCGCCGTCCCTGCATCATCATGCCAGATTGAGCGGGACTTCAGCGTTAGCGGGAGTATGGTTACATCACAACGTACCAGTTTGTCGCAACACAACATCGACATGGCCACGTTCCTGAACCGCAACGGAGAATTTGTGGATCTACTGCAGTGCGAGGCGATCAAAAGAGGGAAACACCGAGAGCACACACCCTCCTGCTTCACGTACCCTCTGGATCTGGATTGGGACATCGAGGAGGATTTCTCTGATGAAATATTGGCTGGATTCATGTCAAGCACGAGTTTCAGCTTGTACGAGGAGGGGAAGGAGAACTCGTAGGCTCGATCGAAGATTCACAGTTGCATTCATCTCTTTCTCG
>BSXT01001809.1:0-19013 GCA_030267785.1 Phytophthora fragariaefolia | reverse complement strand
GAGCAATGGGACGAGAGCGTCGTCCACGGAGTCCGCAGACTCGTTCGCGCCGTGCGCCAACACGCAGCGGGGCCCAAAGTGTCGGCCGCGGACGTGACGCACAAACTACGGAGTGACGTCAAGGACTCCGCTCGCTTCTACTGGCAGAACCTGCTCGTGTTCCAGCGCGAGATGCTCTGCGGCGTGGCGGCCATGCTGCTCATGATCCCGGAGACCGTGGCCTTCAGCTACGCCGCCAACCTGGACCCGCTCAACGGGCTGTACGCCACGGGCTTCCTCGGGTTGGCCGTGAGTCTGCTCGGCGGCGTGCCGGCCACGGTGGCGGGCGCGGCCGGAGCCGTGGCGATGGTCATGCCCACCATCACGAGCGGCACGGGCTCGCTGGCCTACCTGACGTACGAGCAGCGGCTGCAGCACCTGTTCGTCGCCGTGACCATTGCCGGCCTGCTGGAGCTGCTCTTCGGGCTGCTGGGCTTGTCCAAGCTCTTCTCCATGATCCCGCGCACGGCGCACATCGGCTTCTTGAACGGACTGGCGCTCATGATGTTCATCTCGCAGAAGACGACCATCGAGGTGTGCAAGAACGACTCGATGCGCTTCGGCGAGTGCGAGATCGCAGGCGACCTCGAGTGGATGAGCGTGTCGTCGCCCACGACGTGGGTCACCGTCGCACTCGTGCTGGTGACCATGGCCATCATGCACTACTTCCCCCGGACGCCGTGCGTGGGCCACTTGGTCCCGCCCACGCTGGTGGCGGCGCTGTTCGCTGTTGGGTTTGAGTTCGGCATCAACCGGTCGCTGCTCGGCTACGACGTGCGCACCATTGGCGACACGTCTCCGCTGAACGGCGGCTTGCCGACGTTTGCTGTGCCCAAGTTCGGAGACGTGCAGGACTGGGGTGTGGTGCTGTCCACTGCAGCCAGCATCATGGCTATCGCTCTGTTTGAGTCGCTCATGACTCTGCAGTCCGTGGTGGACCTGAAGAAGGAGCAGCTTTCTCAGACGGCTACACGCAAGGAGTGCATTGCTCAGGGCATTGGCAACTTGCTGTGCGGATTCTTCTCGGGCATGGGAGGCTGCTCCATGATCGCACAGTCCAATGGCAATATCTTGAATGGCGCCCGATACCGGCTATCGTCGTTTATGGGCGGCATGTGTACGTTTCTGGTGGTGTTTTTCGCTAGCTCGGTGATTGAGCGTGTTCCGGTGGCGTGTCTGACTGGCATCCTGTTCGTGATCGTGATCCACACCTTCTACTGGCCGTCGTTCAAGCTCATTTTCCGTGTCAAGGTCACGGATGCCATCTCAATCGTGCTCGTGACGGTGCTCGCCGCTGCGATGAACTTGGCCATCGCCGTCATCGTCGGCGTTATTTGGCAGTGCCTGGTCAACGGCTGGCAGAGTGGACACCTGCTCACGTTCCGCACGGGTATGGAGGTGGTGCCCGTGGTGAATGCCCAGGACCGGGCAGCAGATCACGAGTTGCTCACTAGCCACGAAGAGGCCAAAATCTACTACATCAAGGGCCAGCTGCTCTTCTCGTCGGTGGCCTCCTTCCGCGAGTTCTTTGACGTCCCCCACGACCCGAGCGTTGTCATCCTGGACTTGCATGACTGCGTGTTCGCGGACTTTTCAGCTGTTGCAGCGCTGCGAGAAGCTGCAATGCGGTACCGTGATGCTGGTAAAACGCTGGTGGCTCGCAACCTCGACATACAGTCGCTAGACATGCTGAATCATGACTTTGGCTGGGACTCTGTTGAGCACATCCAGATCGCGACGCCAGGCACGGCTACGAATGATGACGATCTTGCCAAGAGCAAGATTGAGAAGGAGCGTACTTCGCGATACTCGCATGTCTCTCAGGGATCACTGCATCAACTGCACATTCCGTCGCCGTGTGAGTCATCGACTCCGTATCGCCCTGCTATCGGGCCATAAATTTGATTATTAGCGAGAGAAGGTGTGAGGTGATATTAGCATAGAGGGCACGACACAAAGTACTGGTTTGTACTCACAGAGCACCAAACAACTTGGTTTTAGAAGTGGGGGCCAGGCGAATTCGTGGGTTTTCAACGGCCTTAATAGGATGAACGGTGCCTCAGTGTTTCTTGATAGCAGCTCCTGCGAGCGCACTACTTCATTATAGTAATTCTAGAAGTGTTATCGTAAGCTCAAACCTCGAACGCAATCGTTTCAACGATCAAAAATATTGACGGCAAATCAAATGTTGTATGCTAGGCTTCATTTTTTGTTCTACATGTATCTTGAGATAGTTCCACTATTATACTATTGCTACCCCTCACTATCTATTACGAAGTAATAAGCAAAGTCAGGGATCCTGAGTTCTCTGCACCATTGCACAGCGTTATTCTCAAAGTCAACACTCACATAAAAAGCAAATTCAAATTCAAACGGTTCTCAGTTATTCATAATATGAATAACATATCATGAGGCAACGCAAAACGAAATGGCAATTTGTCGATAGATAGATTTTCGAGCTTGATAGTGGACCGGGTAGCCAGCCCTTCGCGAGCTCTCGATTGAGCTGCAGCCCGATATTTAAAAATATCGGGCTTTAAAACCTCAAGTTTCTAATTCAGTATCGGCGGTGGAAAATTTAGAATTCAATTTTTTGTTAAGTTCGGCTTTTGCGTTTTTGGATGACAGGACATTACTTCAGCCAAGGATTCCAAAAATGTTGTCTGTTTCTGCCAATCACGTGTCTAACACGTTCAAACTGACGATCCAATACATGCACAGGATGTGGCGGCCTGCTGGTCGCATCTCTAGATCAACGCCACGCAACCACTCTTGCGTTACTTCAGGGTGTCGCTGATTGTGTTCCGGGCGGGTTTGTTGCGCAGCTTGTACTGCTTCGGCACCCACGCAGCCAGCCCCCCCTGACTCATGGACGGTGTGGCCTCGGCCATACGTACAATGGCCCTCTTGTGTGTGGCCGATTTTGGGCCAGCGGCCCATGATGGTTCTCGTGCTTGGTCAGTTGCAAAGTGAGCGCTGAAGAATGCGAGTGCATACATTAGCGGTGCACCATTTCCCCGCCCAAATTGACCTCTTTAAATTTATTTTCGTGTTTCTATAAATGAACAACAGGTTATAGGTGGACCCCCGTGTCGGAAGTGACCGCGCTGACTGTACCAGGATTGCGCTAAGTTCGGAAGCAGACTGGATCAAGAACGGTACAAATGTGTCAATCATTTCGCTCCGGCGATAAGTGCCATTTCTTTTTGGGGGCTGATTTCGTCGTCATTTACTCGCTGCTAGACTTCTTAGCTTCTCGTCGGCGCTTCTTGATAGCACGAGCATTTTCTTCCTGCTCTGCAGGCTGTGCTGCGTACAAAGTATCGTTTTGAAACTCAGCAGGCATGTACTGTCGGATCGACTTGTACATCTGCTGAACCATGTCATCTATGATAAACTTGTAGTCCTTGAATACAATATCATCAATAAACGCACTCGTTTGAGCTAGATGACTGCTCAACAGCGGTGATTGTATGCGTATAGTGCGGCAGTGCTTAACCACAATCAGACGGAAGCCTGACAACGACGGCCCCCGCAGCTCGACACCAGCCAATGACATGGTCAGCTTTAATTGTCGACTCCTTCCACGTAATATACGCAGGCAGCATAGTGTACTTCTCGCTGGTAACCACCTTCACAACCTTGCCCTCTCTGAGCTTTTGCCAACGAACACGAACCGGGATCACCTCCCCAAACGTAGCAGTAACCTCTTTCATCCAGGAAATGATTCCGTGGAGGTCTAGAACAGCAGCATTTTGGTTGAGTCGCCCTCTATGTTTTTTCACGTTCAAAGCTTCCTCCTTGATTTGGTCCTTGTACCGCGCCAACGACCTCGCGGAAACACCAAACCGTATTTCTCGGTGCGACAAACGATTCCAGTACTACACCTTTGCCCGACCTAGTTGGGAATAACTGCAAGCAAAGTGATACTGTAAATTTTCACATTGGCAATATTCACAATAAGGGCACGCAAATCGAGGTCCAATGTGATATTCATTGCATCCAAAGTGAAAGGCTGCTCAAGGTGATACTTGACGTACAAGTAGTCCCTGGTCAAATTAAACTGAGTTAGAAAAATGCCAATCAACCATAATTCATGATAAAAAAACTTACTGAATCTTCGCCTTGAATTGTCGCATCACGCTAACATCCATCAGCTGATTTAAGCCAGTGATCCCTGCAAGGATATACTGGACTTGTGTGACACATCCATCCTCAAGATGCTTGCGGATGCTCGCCATTTTGTGCACCTTCAAGCTGTTTAACAGCAGCACCCGACATCCGGTTATGCTTGACCTCCAATCTACGCCAAAAGTACCGCAAGCGATTAGTTCATTTGCCGTTGCGCAAACAAATTATGGCGTACCTTTTCAATTTATCCCACCATAATTGAGTGGTCGCAAAATACTTTGGCTGCACTGTATGCACAACTGATGAATCACCGAACGACTGGGCTGACACTTCTTCTGAGACATGGCCGCCCGGTACTCCGGCAAAAACGACGAGTGGTTCAAGCATTTCGCCTGTTGCGGACGCGCACAAAAAGACGCCGCACCTTCCACCGTTAAATGCAGTTCCCTGAAAACGTCGACATTCGTAGTCCCGCCATAGTCGATAGTCAGGCGCCCAGGGTTGTTCGTAGAGACTGCTGTCTGGTCCATGTTGAACAATCCAGAATATTTACTCTCATAGGACTTGTGGAAGGACAGAATGCCGTCTTCTTCAGCAGCAACATGGATCGAATTCGCAAAAGAATCGGCAACGTCCTCAAAAAAGAAAAAGTAGGTACCAGCAAATTTGAAATATGTGCACACAAAATAACAATTGGATCACCGCGAACCTACTTGCATCTTCTCGCGAGCATTACGGCCCTGATAGGTAATCCTTTGGACGACAAGACGGTTGCGCTACAGAAAACGCACCGTCCGCGAGCGAAGCGCGGTGTACTGGCGCTCCTCTGCGAATTGATCGTCAAACTTAGCGATCATAAGTGTCAAGCACTTAATTGCCAAGCACAACTTGCGATTTTTGCGGATTTCGTCTACGTATGATAGCAATCTGTGCATACATTCATCAATCAGCATTCAGAGAGTACATCCTACAACGGCAAGAGTAATTACCTAGCCTCTAGCTCAGGAACGTGAACGCGCATGGCCGCGCTAGGGTCTGCATAAAACTTTCCCCCTATCTTTTTGTCAGCTAGATGGGCGACGCGTTTTCCATCTGTATGAAGTGGAGCGATGCACCGACATGCTTTCCGCCACTGTTGCTACAGCGGCTGTCTCAGCTACTTGAGCTGCTTTCACAGACAACTGTTAGCTGCCGGATTATGTCATTTGATGACTAACTTACCTTGAGCTTCATCCTATTCCTGTTCTTTGGTCTTTGCGGCGTGAGAGCCGTTGAATTGCGTTGGGCGGATGTCACCGGAGAAATATAAGAAACACCATTCATCCCATGAATTTCACAACAGATCCATGGCTGATACAACGCGAGGGACAGGCGACCTAGCGTAGCCGCGCGGCACAAAGAAGGAGCGATGACTATCATTTGTCGCGCGATCGCATGCAGGGCAGATCACAGAAAACATCGCGCAGGTCAAGACACTGGCAGGCGGGACGACGGGGGCAGAATGCGCATCGCGGGTGCAGATTGTGGAAAATGGCGAGTGTTTTTGACATGGCGGTGGTGGCGGTGCGGGTGAGAGGGTGGACCAACACGCACTACCAGCAAACAGCAAACGCACCATAAGTTCCTTGGCGCGAGGGTGGTCAGCACGCACTAGCAGCTCTCGCAGCGCACAGCTCTTGTGTAGGAGGGTGAGTCAACACGCAGTCAGCACGGTAAGAGTGCACAACCAAGCTTTGTCTGTATTGTTTAACTAACTCTAAATGCACGTAGCTATTCCATTTATAGAGCGGGTCCAGGACGTGGGGGTCTTCCATCTGCTGTTTGCGCTAGTCCAACAGGGTGTGCGCTTGTTTTCTCGTCTGACGGCGGTTGAACAGCACTTCCTCACCCTTGCCGTTAAGGACAGCATTCCTCTGTAACGCGAACAGCAGATGCACGCAGCTAGCATATTTGAAGATGTTGGCAGGTAACGTTAGAACTGTGCTCTGATACGCAAAACGGAGAGTGATATTAGAGAGCTTTGCTAGCTAACCTGCTTGGCTACCGCCTGAACTGGTCGGCGCTCTCCTATGATCTGCAAGCTCTGCAGATTTCCCTTTCCAACACTCCTCCTCGCCGACGATTTCAGCGAGTTCCCTACAACTTCAATGTAGTCCTATCAGAGCCCGTAGCTCGAGCATTCTTGATGCACTTACCGCCTTTGTCAGTACGTCTGCTGGCATCTCCTTGGTTTCCAAGTACTCCGCCTGTAGAACGCCACGTTGCACATAGTCCCCGACGAATTTGATTCGTACGTCAATGTGCTTTGCCTTGCCTGACGAAAGCTCCCCGCCAAGCTGCTTTAGCGCGGCTTGGTTGTCCACGCACAGCTTTATCGGCATTTAAATGACACTCCCAATTCGCCCAGAAGCTCCCGCACACCAAGTAATTCCTGCACCACTACGGACGCAGCAGTGTACTCAGTTTCCATCGTGGAAAGCGAGACACCGCCCTGCTTTCTGCAGATCCAACTAACGATCATACCATCTACGATCACGAGTCCTCCAGTAGTTGACTTTCTATCCGCCTTATCGGCCGCATAGTCTGCATCGCTGTATCCCGCTACATCCAGCGGTTGACCTACGCCACCGTTTCCAGTCATGCGCAACTTCAGAGACCTCGTTCCAGCTAAATAACGCAGCACGCGCTTAGCTAACTTCCAATCCGCTATTGTTGGTGCATGCGTCCTTCGGGTGACTTTATGGACGGCAAACGCTATATCCGGCCTGGTGCAGCGGGCGATCCAAAGTAAGCTTCCGACTAGTGACTGAAAAGTCTTCACAGTCGCTGTCCCTTCTCCTCCATCAGCGGGCAGTAGCTCGGTCGATGCATCCTGGATCTCATTCCAGTCCTCACTAATAGGCACGCGCACGCCATGCGCTTTCGTCAACCCGTACGTCTGCAACAACCCATCGATGGTGACCTCCTGATCCAGGTCGTACCCGCCATTTTCGCTGTACTCGATTCTCATCCCTAGGAACTTGTGAGCGCATCCCAAGTCCTTAATCTCAAGTGATTTTAGTTCTTCAAAAAACACATCCACAGCATGCCGCTGTGTTCCCGTCACGAGTAAGTCATCTACATAGACTCCCACGACTATTAGCACACCAGCTTTGTACCTGTAGTACACGCACATATCTACGAGGCTCTGGTGGAAACCAATCTCCACAAGCTTCGAGTGCAGGAGCTTGCTCCAGAGCCGGCCAGCCTGTTTCAGACCGTAAAGCGCCTTCTTCAGTTCGAGCGCTACCTCAGCGTCAGTCTCCACGCCGAGTTTCTTCAAGATCTCCTCCGGGATCTTCATTCCGCGCGGCACACGTATGTAAATCCGCAAGTCTTCCTCCTTGTCCGCCTTGACATAGGCGTTGGGCACTCGCCGTGCTTGGCGGGTACGCGCCATTTCCTCGCAAGCACGAGTATCAATTTTACGCTTGTAATATCGATGACGGCCGCAAACGTTACGCTGTAATTTACTCCAAAGACCTGCTCGATGCCGCAGGCAACAAGGCGAGCCTTGAGTCGCTCGACCAACCCTTCTGCGTTCAGCTTCGTCTTGTACACCCACTTCGTGCGCAATACGTGCACGCTCCTCGGCAGCCGCACCACCTCCCAGACACCATTGTTTTCCAAAGCTTTGGTCTCCTCCTCCATGGCCTCCATCCAGGCGACCTTGTGTTGGCTTTGCATGGCCTCTTTGTAGTTCCTTGGATCTCGTTCCACGACGTTGTTCACAACATTTTCTACAGTCGTATCCTGCTGCTCGGCTTCGGCCGAGCCAGCTCCTGCAGCCCTCGCGACTGAGCGAGTCACGTGTCTCTCTCTCGTCCAAGTTTTCTTTTTCTTAGTGCCCTTCTTGCGCCTCTTACTACCGCCTCTCGTGTCGCCCTCTTTGTCACCGCTCGGATGGTCCGCAGCTCCGGTCCTCTGCTCTCTAGACTCCTCCTCAGCCTCAGCTTCATCATCGGCTTGATACAGTCTCTGCACCTGCAAATTATGGGTCTTATTCAGGGTTTCGATGTTCCGCACGTGCTGCGACGTTACCACTTTCTTGTCCTTAGGCAAGTATACCCTGTACCCCTTCACCTCCTCGCCGATCCCAATGATCATGCCCTGCTGGGCTCTCTGCGAAAAGGTTTTATTGCTTGGGTCTCTGTATATCGTGCACGGCGAGCCAAAAACCACAATTTTGCCGAGCTGAGGCGTCTGCTTCGTTAGAATCTTCAGCGGGGACGCACGTCCGGGGTTTGCATTTGTCGGCGCTCGGTTGAGTATATACGCCGCGTACTGGACCGCATCTCCCCAAAAACTCAAAGGAAGTCCGCACGCGAAAACCATACAGCGAGCCATATTCATCACAGTGCGATGCATTCGCTCTGCTTTCCCGTTGCTAGCTTGATTGTTGGCTTCACTGCGCTGCCTTGCAACGCCAGTGGTCTTGCAGAAGAGGTCTACGTTTTCGTATTCCCGCCCCGAATCTGTCCTCAGGACCCGAACCTTACAATTAAACTCCTTTTCAAAAAACACCAAGAAGTGCTCAAACTTCTTCGCGGCCTGGTCCTTCGTCTTCGCAAAAAAAAACGCACATAGTTGCTCTTGTGATCAATAAAATTGATAATGTAGCGGTTTCCGAGCCGGTCTCTCGGTGTCATTGGGCCTTTCAGGTCCGAGCATATAACACCACCAATGCGATCTATGGGCGAGTGAGCTCCGCTATCCTTTTGCGATTGCCTCCCCTTGCTCTGTTTGCCCTCTGCGCAAGTTAGGCAATTCACACGCTTGTGATCCGTGAGCGCTATTCTAGAGCTCGGGTCTCGTGCAAGCCTCTCCACCGAATCGTAGTTCAAATGACCTAACCGCTTATGAAACTCATGAAGCGTTCCCTGCTGTACATCCGCGGACAACTCGTCACCCTCGTGGGCATCTTCCTCCAAAGCGGCCATAATGACCTCGGCCGGCGCCTTCTGCAGTTTCACTACACTTCCCTCCACTACTAGCACCTTCTTCCGGTGGTCTACATCAAACACCACGCGTCCTCCGTCCTTGGCGGCCAGAACGCGTCTTCCACCTTGGTGCGCCAGCGAATACCCCATCATATCCAAAGTTCCGTAGGATAGCTAGTTGTGGACCACATTCGCGGCATAGTACACATTCGTAAGCTTCAGAGTCTGCTCCTTTCCGCACGCCTTGACGCGCAACGTCAACGTCCCCTTCATAGTGATGCTGAGCGGGTCTCCATTCGGCTGCGTACACGAGTCCACGTGTGGGACCACCTCCTCGAGCCACGATTGGTCGTTCACTAAATGCCGGCTAGTGCCACTATCCAAGATCCAATCTTTTCCAGGCACGATGGAGGCTTCGGTCACTGCAAGCGTAAGATCTGGCCCCATTTTCTCTTCCTTATCCGGACACGCAGCCCTCAGGTGTCCAACCTTTCCGCACTTGTTGCACCGGCGGGTTTCCCTAATCCCTCGCTCATTAATCACGCCCACGAGTTCTCGACCGAAGTTCTTCTTCTTCGCCTCGATCTCCCACGCTTGGGCAAAATGGGCCAGCTCCTCGGCGTGTGCCAAGTAATCTGTACGCGTGCTGTCGACCTTGGCCATGAGCGCCGTCCTCAAATCCGCCGAAGCGTACTGCACTATGTTATTCAGTACCAAATAGTTAGCGCCCCCCCCAGTTGCCTCCGAGACCGCCACCAAGTACATGTAGTGCTCTGGCCACGTCCTCTTTACGTCCTTCGGGGCCGTGAACAGCTGCATTGCCTGGGCTGGCGTTATGCTGGTTTTGAAGGTCTCTAGCATCTTCTCCATGACGTACTGGAGTGTCGGCATCTGATACCACCACGTCTCCACCTGCCTGTTATAATATCTCTCAGCAGTGCCTGTTAAGTAGTTTCCCAGCAAATCTACCTTCACGAACTCTGTCCACGTGAATCCACAGGCCGCCTGCGCGAACAGTATCTGCCTTTCGAAACGCTTGCCCCACTTCAGGAATCCGGACCCTAGCCCGACATAGAGCTCCTTGCCGTTGAATGGCCTGATGGCCAGTTTCTTCTGGCGCGCGTCAGGGTACCCGATGCCCTCCTGCCCCTGGTCTTGTCCGTGTCCGCCTTGGCCTTGCCGTGGTGGGTGAACTGGGGGCACTCCTTGCGCAGCTTCTGCTCGCGCTGCCTCCTGTGCCTGCTGAGCCGCGTAGAGATGCTGCAAACGGGAAAGTGGTACCTCGTGATCTTGGTGCCGTGCTGCAAAATACTGGTGAACTGGCTCCACTCGTCGCTGCGGTGTCATCATCGGCGGTGGCCTCGGTGACCCAGCCAGTGAGTCGATGTGCATGCGCGCATCCATCCCCATGCGTGAGGCGAACGGGCTTGCGGGGGGAGTCATGAACGTGTCGACCCTCAGGTCGTTCTTCTTCTCGGCCAGCGTTCTTTCCAGCGTGGAGTTCGACTCCTCCAGCTTGTCCATGCGCTGGGCCATAGCGCGCAACAGCGCCAACATCTCCGTTTCTTGCACTCCGCCCTTGCCCCCGGCGCTTGCGTTCTTGGCGTCGGGTGCGTCGCCGCTACCCCTTTCGCGGGCTGCGACGTGACTCTCCGCTTCACCGCCGTCGCCCATGCCGATCTTGGCTTGAGCAACGTCGGGTGCCGGCACGGGCATTTTCTGCTCGAGTTCGGCAGCTTTAGAGGCTGCGTCCATTTGGGCTCAAAACCTGTTGGCAGGTAACATTAGAACTGTGCTCTGATACGCAAAACGGAGAGTGATATGAGAGAGCTTTGCTAGCTAACCTGCTTGGCTACCGCCTGAACTGGTCGGCGCTCTCCTATGATCTGCAAGCTCTGCAGATCTCCCTTTCCAACAGAAGAAGTATCCGCAAGGACAGGTGTGGCTTGCCATATCCACAGGCCACCCCGTAGTAGGTTGGTTCTCTGCTTCCATCCTAGACAAATTGCACTAATTTGAGCTGACACTTGTGTGTGCTCGGTAAACCGCTTCGTGACAGCATTGTACACTCTTAGCGGAGAAATGTAGACGACGTCGACAACGTTGGCACTCGTACCGAGCAAGAAGTTCAGACCCATACGTGGGGGCGTGTACTCGAGGATAAGCTGCTGGCGTTGCAATGTCTTCACGCGACTCAAGAGCTCCTTCGATGGGATTGGAGTTGTAGTGAAGTTGCGAACGTCAATGGAATGTTGGTGACAGCAGGGTCTGACCTGCTGCAGCAACTCCCCCATTTTAAGCAATCGGTGCTCGGTGTAGTCGCGCTTTAACGCCCAGTTGAATTGCTCAACCGGTTTGTTAGATGTTGCGTACCCCGGTGGGGAGTGAAATCATTGCCAGTTGCAGAAGCGCTTGTTGAGCCACGCACGCGTGAAGTACGCGCTAAACTCCTGAAGACTGGAATTTCCCCCCACCGAAATTGAGCCGCTGAGCGGACAGCGTCAAATTCTTGAGCATTGCGCGTGCAATGCATATCGTACACATCACGTAGTATAGCATCGCTGTGTTCCTTCGATAACCCCTTCGTGGACTAGACAACTTTGGCGAGCACGTGGTAGTAGCACATTAAGTGCGTGTACGTGCAATCTACTCCAAAGTCTCTTGCAGCAGCGTTGAATTGAGCACTACCTGCATCGCCCATGAACATTGCTACACGCAGGTGCTGATCTACAATATAAACCCAGCGCAGAGATGCAAATGCGTTCGCAAAGTGGGGCTCGTGCTGCTGTGACGTGACGAACAGAGCAAGAAGGTGAAATTGGCGAGCGGCGTCGGTAATTCTACACACTAAGACCGAATATCCCACTTGATTAGTTTTGTAGGTAGCATCTACGTGGAAAATGAACGTAGCAGGGTCTCGATTGACTTGGCGTAACAGCGCCTTTGTCGTAATACCAACTAAAAACGGATTTTCGTCTGTTCAGTTTCCAACAACGACCTGCCCATTTTCGTTCCATTGCCATCCAAACGTGAACTGCTCGTGATCTTCCTCGTTTCCATGGAATGCCTGGGCTCGCGCTAGCGATGTTATGTTGGCAATGCTATCGTTGTCACCAACCTTGGTGCGGCGGAAGTAGCACACGACGTTTTGCACTTTTTGGAGGGGCGGGAGGTCTTCAGGACGTAGCGAGAATTGGGTCAACATCGACGTTCGAATTCGAGCCGGCTTCATGCCAGCCTGAGCCATTTGGTTCGCGTATACTTTCTGGGCAGAGGTAAGGCTGGGGCTGCGTGGTGGGTTGGACCTGGTCACGTGGTCTCCACTTTCAAATAGTGACGTAGCAGTGCGATCCAGGCACACTAGCATTTTACCCGCACGAGATGCGGCGTCGGGCTGGCACACAACGTGCAGAACATTGTTTTTTGTTTTGTTATCTTAAACGTCTTCAAGTACTGCATTAAGATGATGATGTCGCTTTCTCCTAACTCGTGGCACATTGAGAGCCAGGTTGGTCCTTGAGGCATCTTGCTGAGAGGGTCGTAGCGTGGTGTTGGGGGCACTGGGGAAGTTTTAGGATAGTCAAATGGTGGAGAACCACCGAGTGTGCTCTGTATGCTCCGCTACTATTGGCTATAACCATGAATTTTGCGACTTTCAATTGGTCAAAACGAGCTGTTGTGTCGAGGTTTTGTCCTCCTGTGTTCCCTTGCGCGTTCGATGTGCAATCACTGTTATACGTTTTTCAACTCAAAGAAATAATGTGTCAAAACACGCATTCATTGTGCCTGTCATTTGTTCTTGTGCGATTCGCACCTTTTTGGTATTCTTAATGTGCTGTCATGTCACCGGCGTTGTCATCAATAAAACCTTATGAGGTTTCTCACTTAATTTCCACCAGTAACATTTGTCGCACTGGGGTCGATAACTACGGTAGCTGGAACAGAAGGCTTGCCGACACACGCTACCGACAAACGGCAAGTGTAGCTGACCCGTCGGCGCTCCCCTCATCCCCTGCGGCGTTCTGTCCACCTCTTGTAGGATAACAATGGCTGTTAGAATTCTGGTCTTCTTCTCAGTAATCGCCATTGCCTCTACAGAGGTGAGGAGGTCGCTCAGCTCGTCCTCCTTCCCAACCAGACATTCCATACTACAGCATTCAACACCTATCAGTTCCTGCACACGCGACTTCAGTGACAGACTCACAGCATCCTCGTCCTCACTATCTTGGTCAGATCCGCCCCTCGCCTTCTGGTAGATATGGTGATGTTGTTTCCCAATCGCTGCCGCTCGTAGAGAACACGCCATCCGAGTCCAAACTCTCGTGGGGCGCCAAAACACAAACTCCCCGTTTTCTCGGCTTTTCGCTGGTGCACGATCTGACCGACTCAAGTTTCAATCGCCGTTTTTGGAAAACCTCAAAGTGGCGTTTTAAGTACCATTTTGTTTTGCGTTGTCTCTATTATATCGTTAGTACTGGCTCTGGGTTCAACTAACTGTAAAGCATACAGGATAATGATACATGTAAAATTACTACGGGCAAGTTGGGACAAAGGAGCAAGCAAAGTGAGACAAATTAATACTTCCTCCGGCCCGAAATAAACACAGTATTGGTATAGACAGGTGTACCAAAAAGAACGCAGCAAACCAAAAATGATGTTCTGATGATATCAATTATGAACCATGAATGGAATACAGGGGGTTTCAAAAAAGCATCGGCTGACCAGCTCGATCAAGGGCCGCCACAGCCAGATCGTAGGCAGCAGGCTCGCACGTGATCCTGGCTGGTAGTTCCCCTTTCTTGCGCAGTGCTGCTTTCCCCATGTGGGGGAGTGGGTATCGATTACCGCCTTCGTTCGTCATGATGCACTGCATCACGCACTGCAGCGTGGTAAAGATGTTGTCGAGTGTCGTGATACTGCTCCCCTCGAATGCGTCGGTGACCGAACGGATCAGGTTCTCGATACCAGGCGTCTGTTGTCGGTACTGAATGGACTGGATCGAGGCAAAGAAACCAAGATCCAGTACATTCAGATCAGGCGAGTTAGGGGGCTGAAAAAGCAAGCGAATATTCCAGTCGTCGACTGTACCTGCAGCCACTACATCGTGATCGGACGGCGGCACGTGTGGCGTGGCATTGTCCTACTGGATCAGGACCGTACGCCCGCAATCCTGAGCCGGCTATTTGGCCTTGATGACCGGAATGACGTGGTCAATAATGTAGTGTTTGTAGAGTGGTCGGTCCACAGCAGCAACATTCCTCGTAGAGACGGTGACCTTCTTCCTGTGCACTCTGTCTCGCTTGGCTACGAATGTCTCCGTCAAGGGCCACAACCCGATCTTCCCGTCAAACATCGCTCCAGTGTTGTGGTCAAATCTACACTCATAAAATTTTAGAGGTTAAATAAATCACAAGTAAATTCAGAACAAGAGGTTTTACCTGGGTCTTGCCACCGCAGCCAAGAACATAGTCTTCGGAATGAAGCGCTTGCTCTTGCGGTCACGCGGAGGTGGTTTCTCGCCGTCAAGCAGCAAATCCGCTCGGTCTTCCTTGTCTTCATTAAACCATTTTTCATCTATATGAACAACATCATACCCACCATCAAACTGCATCGTCGACGCGTCCGTTGGCATCCGTGAGCGACGGCTTGATGCGGTCCGTGACGCGGTTGAGGACACCTTCACGCAGAAGAACGCCGACGAGGCGCCTAGACATACCTGAGGCGGCGGCCAGTAGGCGCTGGTTTAAACGCTGCTGGATCGGGACAGCGCGGATTTTGGCGATGAGTTGGTCGCGGTCGAGCGGCTTGCGGCCGACGGTTCCCTTCATGTGCGACGTGTGGTCCCCGCCCTCCACGCCAGTAGCCTTTGACTTGATGCGTCGAGACCACACACGGCCAATCGACGTCGGATGGCGGTCGAACTGGGCGGCGACCACGGAGATCACGCCGCGAGGAACCACAGAGCCAGCACTGGCTCGCAGGATGCAATTGATGACGGCACTGCGCGTGGCATTCTTGAGGCGAGGCTTGCCTGTAGTTGGTTATACTCGCATTTTGCACAATGAACAGAATGGGAATGAGTTCCGAATGGCTCGAAGTTTGCTGGCGCGTCCATTCAATCTTTCACACCAACCGTTCCAGAGAAGATTTTTGCGCGCAAAAATTACTGGTAGAAAGCCCAGATTCTGGTGCATCGTTTAAGCCAATCAGCTGTTCCTATTTCCAAGTTTTCAGCAAATGAGATATATTTGAATTTAAATGCTGGTTTATTTCGGGCCAGAGGAAGTATTGGGTAGACGGGAAAATTAGGTTGGGTACAATACATGTATTAAACCTGTCGGGAGGCAATTTCCATACTTCATGTTCTTTATTTCCTCGGAACCAGTATTATATGAATAACTGAGAACCGTTTGAATTTGAATTTGCTTTTTAGCGAGTGTTGACTTTGAGAATAACGCTGTGCAATGGTGCAGAGAACTCAGGATCCCTGACTTTGCTTATTAACCCTTCGAATACGGCCACTGTTCCGGGAAATCCGTAACTCCTAACATATTAATTAACATATGTCGGGAAATCAGTACTATTTATCATGTATTAAGCCGTTTCGCGTGACAGGTGTTCCAGGAACACTTGTGATTGGGTCATAAGGGAAGATGCGCTGTGGCGAAAACGGCCAAAACTCTGTCAATTGCGATCTCCCGGCAAAACCGTTATGATGTGCAGTCGGTGGAGGTGTGCGTAGTGCGGTGAAACGATCATCACTCGTTATTTTCGCTCTTACGACTCACTGTCGGTCTCACACACTTCTGGCCTACGCTTCTCGATAAATTGGATCTTGTCTTGGTACCCAGGAGGAATCGCGGTCCCATTTCGCCACGTTTGATGCCTGATTTGGTCGCAGGTGAGGCTGCTTCCGTGGTCAAGCCGTCGTGCCTTGTTGCACAGCGACACTCTGCCTTTCTTGGCGCGTGAGCAGGCCGCGCAGAAGTAACTGGTCTCAAAATTGCGCACTCCAGGGCCCGAAAACGCCGAACACACATTGCAGAGCCATTGGCGGGTCTTCGTCTTGGCCCTGTTCTTCTCTTCGAGCTTCTGGAGGGTATGGGGCTGGCGTGGAAGCGGTCGAGTGACGAGCTCCTCCATGTCATTGCCACCGGCGAAATCTGCACTTGGCTGCCCGAGAAGATCAGCGTGCAATCGACGCATGAAGACTGCGTGTG
This sequence comes from Phytophthora fragariaefolia, assembly GCA_030267785.1. Taxonomy (NCBI): domain Eukaryota; phylum Oomycota; class Peronosporomycetes; order Peronosporales; family Peronosporaceae; genus Phytophthora; species Phytophthora fragariaefolia. The sequence goes on along the minus strand of BSXT01001809.1, from coordinate 2,644 downwards.
TCGCGTCTTGTAATACTTTCGCATCCGGATGGAGCGCTGAATTGAGTAGCGCTGTAGGCGGAGTTGGTCGTGGACATCAACTCCGCCCATGGCTTCGTGATAGTCTTTCACCAATCGAGGGCGTGGCACTGTAGACACAGCCCCCCCCCGGTTCACGTCGACTCACGTGTGCCAGCTGCGTGGAGCTCCCCGTCGCGAGGAAACGAACCGGCTTATTTTCCATCCAGCTCAGTGCAATGAACTCGGGATGGCGGCGCCACTGCGCAATGCGAAACGTGCCTTGAGGCATACTCTGCGGACGTCGCTTCTGCTTGAATTCCAACTCCTTGCACCACCCCTTGCGATCACTGCGAACTGTTCCCACGTGCATGAGCGCCATGCCTAAGAGCTTGTGTGACAACGCAATATAAGTATAGTAGTTGTCGGTGCATATCAATCGCTGTGCAGGTTGCCCTTGTAGTACATGACGAAGATTCATCACGACAGCTTTATGAGCTACTGCAGTTTCGTCCTTGTCGACCCTGCCAAAGTATATATCGATCCTACACAGCAACATACAGCGTGGTCAGTACAATTCCGATCCCAATGCGGAACATCCCGAACATATTCCGGATCACCCCGACCAAAACAAATCCCCCACCTGGAGCTGTAAGCTGTCTCAGCACAACAAGTCATATAAAACTTGGTGCCCCATTTGCTGGGCTTATTAGCTAGATGCTACCGCATGGGCTACGTCTGTGACACATTGGCACCATCCCTTCGTCGAAGGAGATCCGGGCACCGAACCGATAAGCCCGGAATTTTGTTTTTGCAGCGCTTGGACTACCGGGCGAATCTTGAACGTTCTGTCTCCACTGGTGTGTTGCAGTTCGTTGTGGTTGAAGTGAAGATACCGAGCAATGTCTTGAAAGCGGTTTCGACTTAGAAACTGACCGAAAGTGCCTCGTGAAAGTGCACCCTCTGTCCTCGTGATCCAGTGTCGGGTAACACTTTCACGTCGCGGCTCTAGCGCCCTCGCAATCAAAAGCCCGATGAACTGAACTATCTCATGTGGCTGAATGTTGTTCTTGCGTCGCAACTTGGCTCGATACGCCTCGACAGACAGATCAGTAGTTGACGGGCTTGTCAGGCTCTTCTCGCGAGCACGCTGGCGCATGCCTTGGGCAACCTCATCGACGCTGTCCAATCGATACTTGTTCGTTTCTGCAGCTATCCGACGACACAGTTCTTTGGGCAGAAAGAAGTAGAATATAGCCAACGGGTTTTCTGCATATGCCAGCGCAGCTTTAGTTGGTCCACTTGGTCCGTCGTAGAGCGGAGCAGCATCCACTTGAAGTTGTCCACTGTGTTGCTCATCAAAGTAGTCCCACTCCTCGCCTTGAAGGCGGTCCAGATCATTGACAGCAAGGTCCAACGTGACAGGGTCCACTCTATCTGACGGAAGCTCCGTGTCATCTTCTACGCTCTCGGCGTCTGACTCCTCGTGATCTGCATTGCTTTTTTGATCGTGGAGAATGGACTCCTCGTCCCCTTCGAGATCAGAATCCAGCCCAAACAGCCAATCGTCCTCACCAACATTGAAATCATCCGCTGGAACCGGACCAAACAGACGGTCTTCCCGAAGAGCCTCCAAGAAGTCATCCGAATCAAACGCGTCCAGCAGGGATCTCTCAGTAGTTGCACCAACTCGAGTATCAGTGTCAGCATCATTATTCGTTGCCTTCTCAATATGGCCTTCGTTCACATCCGGAATAGTAGCATCCATATCCGGAAATGAGAGATCGGCGATATCCGGTACAACCTCTGTCGTATCCGGAACAACAACTACAGTTACACCCGTAACAATAGCATGTTAGACTGTACATATCAAACCGTCGCTCAGTATCACACTCACTTGTAACAGGACGCGTAGGTGATGTGGGCTTGGACTTGGACTTGTCGACGGCGGCTCGCATTCGCGGAGTCTTCTCGGTCCTAGCGGCAGCAGCAGGCCGCTTTGCAGTAGACCTATGGGCTGTTGGCTTCTTATTAGCACGCTTCCCCGTAGCGTCTAGCAGCGTCGAAGCAGGCTTCTTCGCATCAAATGGCTTGGCGCCAGCAGACCTTACTGGTGCTGGCGACTTGGGCTCCGCGGCAGCGGCTAGTGGTGCTTCTGTATTACGAGGCGTGGCTGCTATTCGTGCAGCCTTCGCGGCAGCCCTTGGCTTTGGCGCGACCTTCTCTGCCGCTGGCTCTGGACAGGCTGCTGTCTGTGCGTCTTGCGCGACAGGAGGGAGTGGCTGGGTCGAACGCTAGCCATCCCTGGCGGCGGCAATAGCTCATCAAGCTCTTGTCACCTACATAATTAACTTAGTTAGCTAGCGGACACATCAGTAACAACCCACACAATGCCTTGCTTACCAAGGGAGTAATCCACACCTTCAATTCCCTTGAGATTGCCACCGGGGGGCAAGTACCTACGATCGTCGCTCAGGCCTAAAGATTTCCGAAATGATCAGCCCTTCTTGGTCAGCTCATTCCACATCAGCCCGAGAGATTTCTCGGTGGCATAGGCGTAGCCTTTCATAATTCTGGAGTGCTTGTCTCTCTTGCGGCGCAGATCTCGAAATGAAAGGCCGGCAGGCCCCCCCCCCCCCCCCCCCCT
>BSXT01001808.1:0-29063 GCA_030267785.1 Phytophthora fragariaefolia | reverse complement strand
GTAGCTGTTCACGTGGAGTTTCAATGACTCCACGCGCGGTGTGGACGGGGTCGACACCGTAGCGCGAGCAGCGATCTCGCGCTGTTCCTTCATGATGAACCCCAGAGCAACTCCGTGTTGCTCTGTTGGCGATAGCGTACGCAACATCGTCGCTACCGCAGCCTCTCCAATGACTGTTGACAGTCGTTGAAGCGCCTCCCACTCTGGATCCGCCAGGTGGGGACAGTCTTCGCGTGCAACATGCGTTGCAGCCGCGTTCGGGCTACCAGTGGACATGTTCATGTCCACGGGCAGGTTCTCAGCCCCGCGTTCGTATTCCATACGAACGAGTTGGTAGTCAGTCGTTGGACGGACTACAAAGTGCTACCAGGTGCAGTGGGTTTACTTAGCTCACTACTTTAGCTTACACGTGTGTGCGACGTGTAGGAGGGAGCGTAGGTTTATTTATATTAGATTAAGTATATTTAACCTTGTAAGTATAGTTAACCTAAATAAAGTAGTATTAATAACCCTTTTTGGTAGAAATGAGAACTGAATTTGAAATGTTAATTTTGGCCCTGCCTCCTAAAACTGATATCTATAAAAAGAGGATCTGCCAACGAGTGGTTGGCAGAATCTCTGTCCTAATGCATGCTCCTTATTGGCAGATATCTTGTTGCTTTCTGCCAATAGTAGTGCTTCCTACTATGAATGGTGACCACACTGCATGTGACCCACCTGAATGTATCCATTAGTGCGTGTTGCGCTAATGTGGAGGTTGCCCGAATGTGTAGCCCCGCTACACCCTCCTTTCCGTCGTACTTTTTCAAGTACCGCTCGCCTCGGAACAGCGCCTGCATCTTCAGATGGACGCGCGTGCCCGGCTCAAGGCGTTCCTCCTCGTGGTCGTGCTTCTGCTCCTCCTCGTCTTCTCGGTCGGCGTCAGCCTCACGGTGCTTTCCCCTCCTCGTTCTCCCTCTCTCCCTCTCTCTCTCTCTCTCTCTCTCTCTCTCTCCTCCTTCCTCATCTCCAGCCACCTTCTGCTGCAGCACGGGGCTGTGGTGGGCGGCTGATGACGTCCACGAGCAGCTTTGCGAGTGCGGTCCGGTACTGCCACGTGATTGGCCGGGGCAACTGTCCGTCCGACAAATTGCGTGTTTAGTGTGGTACACACACAAACAACGCGGCTCGCGTTTTTTTATACCTCGGTCGAGTTTTTCTTTTGCTGTTCTGCCACCCGTGCTTTCCTCTTCAAGTTCAAGAAAGAGAAAAACAAGCGCATAATGGGACGGGGATTCGTATTGTTCTTCCACCGGAAGAAGTTCCAGTGCAATATATGACGTGGTACGGCTAGCATCAGTGAATCAAAATCAAAGTGACTAGAAAGTGTTTTGCTGAAGAGGTAACATCGACTGTGGCAGCAAGCATGACGACTTCAAAAACCGCCGACGAGATTCGCGGTATTATAGATGCGCGTAACCTTGACGTGGTTGCGAGTCATTTCGATCAAGATAACGCCGATGTCGATCCGTACGTCGTTTGTGAGGGAGTCTCCGTTACTGTATTCAATCAGTATGTTGGAGACGGTGAAGAACTGCGGATTTCACTTCGATTTCTCGCCCTCTATGATGCATGAGAGTACTGTGGCAAAATTCACGTCCGAGTTCCCGACTGCGACAGGAAATGTACGATAGATTGGAACACTTGGCTCGATGACGGCGAGAAGAGCTGCCAACCCGAAAAAGGAGGCCGATGCAACATTTGGTCCTAGGGGACGGACGCCCAACCAAACACCGCCCCCGGCACCTCGCACCGTTGCTGACTGGGTAACACTGGCAGTGGAGGTTGGAAGATATCAGACATGGGCAAGTCTGGTGGAAGCTGCTCAATGGTGGTGCAATTACAGTGGAATCCAGTACATTTTGCTGTTGAAAATCGGTCCTGAAGGTTTTCAAATGCAATACGCGCTCTATGACATCGCGGTACTTGGCACTCTACCAGCGCTAACTGCAAGTGGAACGTTTCGACGACCCACCGCAGCTCAACCAGCCGTCAATGTCTCCTTCGACATGCGCCGAATTCTGTCGATCCCCCCGAATGCAGCCCTTCCACCTGGCGTGATACGAATAGCTCTTGTCGATCTGCGTCTCGTCATGAATCTTATATACGATGATTTTCACTAGAAGATGCAGTTTATGATCTACTGAGCCACCCGTTGAATGACCACATCGCTTGGAACGACCTTAGAATACGAATTTACTGTACGACTACGTCTAGTATTTCTCGGCAAGTTCCCTTTCTTCTCAGCCAACGCACGAGATGCCGTAATTTCCGCGTGTTGAAACACGTCGAGACGTCGTCGTCATCTTCCTCATCTGCATCTGAGACCACCCAGAACCAAATGATACTAATGTGTCATTTAGAGTTATCGAGATAATCGCATTTAAAGTTGGGCCATCTAAATTCGGACTTATGTGAGTTTTTGAGAAATCGGCGGTTTTGTGTTTGAAAATCCGGATGGTCACTAAAGCGAGCTCACTCGAGAATCGATCAAGAAGATACCAGTCTCCAGTTGCCATGTCGTCCAGCTCACCGTTGCCCTCTCTGCCTACCGCTGCGCAGGACTCGGCTATCGAAAGTCTGCCTACCAGCGCGCTGTCTCCTACCGCAACGCCGTTGGCATGGTCTACACCCTGCAGTAGCAGCCAAGCAGCTTCTCAAGCTGTGGACGTGCCGTTAGCGCAGGCAACGGTGGAATCAGAGGCAGAGAAATCAGACGCGGAGGGTGCGGAAGAGCTTGCAATCGACGAAGTAGATAGCGATGAGCCGGACGACAGCGCTGACGAGGACTGGAGTACCGGCGACGCATCGATAGAAGATGAGGTAGAGGAGGCGCTGACTGGAGAAAGTACTGGAAGTGAAACCGAAGTGGAAGAGGACATAAGTAACAGCTTGCTCGACCTCGACATGCAGCAGCGTGTAAGCAAGCTGATACGCGAAGACAAGTGCGAACACCATTGCCTTGAAGGGAAGGCGCGTGAGTTGGAGTGGCTGATTTGCTCCCTTGGGCAGATGACGAAGGGGGAAAGGACCACCTGCATTCTTACCCTTATCGGCGTACTCATGCAAACAGACACATCAGTGAGACGTCGCCGCGCTGGTGAACGTGAAACGTTTCACTATTACTTACCGCTAGTGGGGCACATCTGCCGCCCGTCGTTTGCTAACTGCCTTGGTGTGCAACCGCTAACTATTCAGCGCTACAAGAGGCGCGTACGTGAGGGCAACATCTCTGCGAAAGTTCAAGGAAACAAGCTAAACAAGAACGCATCTAAGATTGACGCAGTCTGGCTAGTCAAATGGTTCATAGAATTTGCTGCAGGTGTTGGTGAAGTTGTACCTGTGAGGGTACGCACGCAGAAAACTAAGGACGGCGTTGTGAAGAAGTACTACAGCAGGGAAAATTATACATTGTTGCCCGCAACATTTACGTGGGAAGCCCTTTACGAAGATATGCACCAGTTTGTGAGCCTTGGTTTACGCGTGAATACGCCCGCGTTATCAACCTTCCGCAAGCTACTCTCACTGCATTGTCCTAACATCAAGATCCGTTCGGCGCAGGCAAACGTGTGCGATCTCTGCACCATTTACCAGGCTCGAATGAAGCGTGGCGCAACTGCAGAACAAACGGAGGAGTTAGGTCAGCACACAGAGTCTACGCAGCGGATGAGGTACGATGACATTGATATTAATTTGAAATAGATTGTGTGCATTAGTAACATTTTGCTATGTTGCCTACTGGTAGACGCGAATACAAGAAGGATAAAGCTGCCGCGACGAAATCTGAAAGTGATGTTGCAGTTATAGTCATGGACTTTTCGCAGAACTTGACAATTCCGTCTGTCACTAGCACGCATTCCCAGTGGTACTTCTGTTCACTGCTTGCTGTGAATGTCTTTGGAATTTTCTACGAGAATGAAGGCACCCAGACCATTTATCTCTACGACGAGTTTTCGAGTGGAAAAGGCAGTGATCAGATCAATTCGATGCTGCACCACTTCATTCGAACAGTTATACTTCCCGCCGGCAAAAAACAGCTCATTGTGTATGCAGACAACTGTTCTGGGCAAAACAAAAACAATCTTGTTATCAAGTTTTCCTAGCACAAGTTCACATGGGCAATCTGGAGCGCGTCGACTACAAGTTTTTTGTAAAAGGGCACATAAAAAATTCTTGTGACCGTGAGTTCGGGCATATCCGTAAGCACATTTCGCGAAGGGATTGCTGGACGATGCAGCATATTATTGACGCGGTTAACGACGCTGCAACGTCCAACACTACTGTCTATATTCCACGGATGAACAGTTTCTTTAAGTCCTACAAGCCCTTGGTCACGGAGTTATACAGAACATTGGTAGGTGTGCAGCAATACCAGATATTTAAGATGGAGTGCAATAGTCAAGGTATAGTTCAGTGTAAGAAGGGGCCAGATGATGAGCCCGTTAAGCAAGACCTTCGGCGCAAAGTGAACGGCGTCCTCACTGAGAGCGACAAAGTTGAACGGATGTTGACATACTTTCTGGAGAACCTGAGCCCCCCTCCGCAAAATACTGAAAAGATGCTCGATTTACACAACAAAATACGCAAGTACGTGCCAGATGAGTTTCAAGAAGACGCGATATACGCAGCACCAAGCGTAGCAGAAGAGGACGACGCTAAAGCAGCTAAACAAGCTCGCAGAAAACACCGTGCTGCAATGGCCAAGGCTGCAAAGCAGAACAGCGATCGTCGTGCCGCATCAGCGAACGAAGCAGGTGAAGCGACCAAAAGGCGGAAGACAGCCTGATCACCGCGGGAACGTGTCTTTGCGCATTCAAAATGATACTCATGTTGCAAAGTCAATCAAAATGATACTTACGAGAAATCGGTGCCACTAAACTGAAACACGACATTTTAACCTACTTGCACACATAATTACGAGCCGAGACTACTACCATTCGATCCACAGGCTAATTTTACCCCTAACTAACCAAAAAAAATCGAGTTTTTGATTGGAGAAGGGAGATTTTTTTTCAACCGCCCATAACTTCGTCCACACCAACTTCCAGAAGCTGTTCCCTGGCTCAATCGAAAGAAGAAGCGCCCCTCTTTCCAGTGGTGTGCCTAAATCGCGATTCGTACTTAGGTTCATTAGTATTCTTTTGTTTGACGCCTTCATTTCGACCTCGCCGTCCGACAAAGGTGCGCGTTTGGTGTGGCGCACACCCGGGCGACGTCGCTCGCGAGGTTTTTACATGCACTCCACCGTCGTCAGTCGCCCCGCCCCGAGGTTTTTTGTTGGTACACGTAGCTGGGGAAGAAGCAGAGCATCAAGATGACGACGGCCGAGGAGGAGAAGGCGCCGGCCGCCGAGGCCCCCGCGGTGGGCCCCGAGCCCGCGGACTCGGAGGTGGCGGACGCCAACGTGAACGTGCCGCAGATCGCGCCGCTGGCCAAGTACAAACTGGTGTTCCTCGGGGACCAGGGCGTGGGCAAGACGTCCATGATCACGCGCTTCATGTACGACACGTTCGACAACGCGTACCAGGCCACGATCGGCATCGACTTCCTGTCCAAGACCATGTACATGGAGGACCGCACGGTGCGGCTGCAGCTCTGGGACACGGCGGGCCAGGAGTGAGTTGCCGCTTTGCCGCCCCCATGGAGCGACCGACCGCTGGCTGACCTTGTTGTTGCTGCTGCTGCGTTGGCAGGCGCTTCCGGAGCCTCATCCCCAGCTACATCCGCGACTCGTCGGTGGCCGTCGTGGTCTACGACATCACGAGTGAGGCGCGCGAGGAGCGTGCGGGCTGGCGAGCAGGTGCTGACGATGCGTTTGTGCTGCTGCTGATGATGATGCAGACCGCGCGTCGTTCCTGAACACGAGCAAGTGGATCGAGGACGTGCGCACGGAGCGCGGACAGGACGTGGTCATCATGCTCGTCGGCAACAAGACGGACATCTCGGACCGCCGCCAGGTCTCCATCGAAGAGGGCTCCGACAAGGCCAAGGAGGAGAACGTCATGTTCATCGAGACCAGCGCCAAGGCCGGATACAACATCAAGGCGCTCTTCCGCAAACTCGCCACGGTGCTGCCAGGCATGGAAAACACCATGATTAGCGGAGACTCCAACCGTACGTACGCGGGGCGGGTACTTGCCTGTTGGCTAGCTGGCTGGAGACGGGGGTTGCTCACGTGTTGCTGGTTGTGACTGCAGTGATTGATATTAAGCTGACGGCTGCACCACCTCCCAAGGAAAACACTGCTGAGCAGTGCAATTGCTGAGAAGAGAGGTGGGGTTAGTAGACGAGCGTCGCTGGGTAGGGGCCGTAGTAGATGGCAGGAAAAATGCAAGCAGGCCAGTTACACACGTATGAGCGAGCGAGCAGGAGGCAAGCAGGAGGACCATCAAAGCCAAGTGGGAGAGCACGCTGCCCTGGCTGCAGGTCGCGCGCGTACTCGCAGCATGCTTCGCTGTCTTCCTCGCATCGACGCGTTCTTTTGTCAAGCAGGAAGGGAGTATGCATGTAGGCCTATTTCCTTTTTAATATGTTGTGCTAGTCTTGTTCGTCTTCACTTTTAGGCGCGCAGTAGGAAGAGTCTAGCTGGCTTCGCTACAAGAAATATTGCAGGGATCCTACTTGCGACGACTGCCGCCACCACTTTGCTGCTCTTTTTCGCGCTCGAGCTCTTTTTTCTTGGAAATGGTCTCCCAGTCGATGGCTACTTGCTTCGAGTACTGCAAAAATTTCTTGTCGGTCTCTTGGAGTTTGTTTGCAGCAAGAAATCGCTCTCGGTAGGCAAGCACTGTGTCCACATGAGTCCCAGCGTCGGTCGTGTGCTTGATGGCCAGATCCAGTGCTCGTTCCCAGCGGAACAGTCTCAAGTTCAGCTTGATAGCTCGATACACGAGAGGGGTTGGATGTGCCTGCAACAGGATAGCCTCTGCTTCGTCGACATTACCAGAATACAGAGCCAATTCGGCGTTGCGACGTTCGTCAGAGGCTAGGCTCTTCACGTGCAGCACAAAATACAGCTTATCCACGCAATCAATAGATGCAAGCGCAATCTCTGCAGTCTCGAGGTGGCGCCGGTGAAGTGCCATGCCGGCCAAGCAAGTCCACAGGCTTTTGCTTTTCACAAACCGGCAAAGTCTGACAGCTTTGTCCCAGTCTGCAGCAGTCGTGAACTCGTACAACATGGGGGCATAAGGTGACACGCTGGCAGCAAGCGTAGTTCCATCAGCGCGTCGCACAGTCACGCTTGACCCCACAAAGCTGGTGATAGCTGCCATCTTCAGGAAGTCGGTCGCATCTCGAGACTCTACGACGTCCGCCAGCAGCGTACGGTCCACATTTACCATGTTAGGGTACGTCCATGTGAGCAACTTGGCATCGGCGATGGCAATGAGCAACTCGGACGCATCATTCCAAGCGGCAGAGTCTACCTGTGCGTGCAGCTTGAAGTTGCCTTTGTTAGCCACGCGAGCGATGTACATATCGCGATTCCGGTCAATGAAAAACAGCTTACGATCCTCCATGGGACCAAATCGACTCAGTGATAGCTCAAGAATTTCAAGCGAGTGTGCTGTCATAACAGGTAGCTGCTTGCCCGTGTTCAAGTCGAAGCAGCGGATCGTTTTACGGTCCGAATGATCCAAAATCGCAAGTGTATCGCAGCTCAGTGATATGGTGCGGTGACTGAGGAACTCAACGTGAAGACCAGGGAACCTCGGGTTGCTCACAGTTTTGCCATCGTACGAGTAAACTTGAATACCGTTGAAGTTGTCCACAGTCAAGAAGTGGCTCTCGCTCTGGACGAGTAGGCTGACTGCAGCACGCAGATCGAAGATGTGAGGCGTGTTCCAGCTCTGTGCGTCGTAAATGAAGCACTGCGTCGCGGTGCATACGACGAGAAATCCGTGAGCAAAGGACATTTCCACAACACGGTCGCGGGCGAAGTCTAGCTCTTCTAGCGTCTCGTTGACGACATCGTGTACATGTATTTTGCGGGGTTCAACGAGAGTCACTTCCACCTTCTTCCAAGGAAGCATGCGCCCGACAACTTGCGCGAAGACGGTCGCGCCATTGCCACCAGCAGCTACTAGCTGCGTCGAGTCCGAAGCCCATGCCAAGTCCATCAGCGATCCGCTCTGAGGGCGTTGGCGGCAGTAAGACCAACCCGTCTGGTCACACAAGCGTAGCATGTTGTAGGAGCCGACAGCGAAGCAGCTACCGTTGGGACACCAAGCTACGGAGGTAATGACATGCTCGCCTGCCGGACTTTGGTACAGTTGGCGTCCGAATGCATCCCAGACGCGGAAGATGCGGTCTTCACCTCCCGAAATGATGCGGTTGTTGATCGGGTTCCAGTCCAAGCACAAGATAGAGCCGTCGTGAGCCTTCCATTGAATGTCCTTCCGTCCGAGTTGCACAGTCTTGATGACCAGGTTGTTGCCGTGCGTGAACAGGAGTTGGTCACTGTCAGGTCCCCAGCAAACGTCATACACGGACCGGCCCGTGGTTGCTAGCGTTGAGCGGAGGTTGCCACTACGTGACCAGATCTTGAGCGTGCCGTCCTCACCAGCCGTGACAAGTGCAGTGCCATCGTAGTTCCACTTGAGGGCGATCACGGCACCTGCGTCGCAGGCTTGAACACGCTTTTCCTCGCGTCCGCTCTTGGAGATGAGCCGAAACGTGCCGTCGGTGCACGACACGGCAAACGTGTCGGCGCTCTGCTTGCCCACCGACGGGACCCAGTGCACGGATGTGACGTAGGCGTCCATTTTGGCCACAGCGCCAGCCACTTCGCCGTCCATGCGCCAGCGCACGATAGTGTTGTCGTCGCTGCATGTGATCGCGTCGTTCTCGGGCGTCCAGCAACACGCCGTCACAATCTCCGTGTGGTGGTTCACAGGCAACTGCGAGTGCTGCAGACGCATGGCAACTCGCAGATCGATGGCGTTGCGAATGATCAGGAAAAGATCGGACGGTGCTCGAGGGGCGTCGGTCTTTCGATACGGCGCAGCTTCGAGTAACGCTTTGTATTCATGGCCGCCGAGATAACGACGATAACTAACGAACGGGGAGGCCTGTCGGTGCTTGGCAACGCCGTCACTATCGAGCGTGACGCCAAGACACCAGAAAAAAAAATATCCAAACACGAAATGCGTGCGGCGTACGCTCTGCAAGGTCTCCTGGTAGCTTCGACGGCAATGGCAACATTGTACAACCCTCAGCACGTGGTGCTCGGCACGGACGGCACGGTGGTCGTGGGCGCAGGTCCGAGCTTGTACTTTCGTACGGCCAAGAACCAGATCTACCGCGGTCACGATCAACTCGAAAGCGAAGAACCTTCACGCCTGGTCGAGTTTGACACGGAGCTGCACAACCTCAAACAAGCAGAAGCGGAAACCAACCTACCATTGGCCGCGCTGCCAGCGCGGCCAATGGTAGGTTGCAGCGCGGCGCTGCCGATCATTCACGACGAGCTACTAGCTGTGGACGATCTGGACACAAGCGTCGAGGTAACGCAAATGTAAAGGTTGGTTTGCTGCTTTCGAGCTCATACTTTGGTTGACCTCAGGAGTTAGTTGACGAGGACGAATTCTCCAGCACAGCGGTTTTCCAGGTACGCGACTAACTTCAACGTATCCGTTTCCTCTTGTGCTTATACTTCAATTGCAATTCTCACCACTGTAGGATGCAGCAGCATCCGCGCCCTGGGCAACACTCGCTGTGAGCGATGGAAGTGATATCCCAGGAGTCTATGGCTCTGTCATTTTTGCTGAACTAGTATGTCACACTTTCTCCTTTGCTCGGGTCGTTACGATGCCGTAGCAACACTAATTGTGTTGTGTGTTCATGGCATGGCATCAGAGCTGCTGCTTTGTGGCATTCATTGGGTATTTAGTGCGCTCAATCCCGCTGTGGGTCAGCTTTTCTCGCAGTCAGAAATGCTGTCTCATGGTGGCCTTCAGCTTGGCATTCTTCTATCAATTTGCAGTTCTGGCTTGGCTATTTGGTGCTGTGACACCAGAGCTCATGCTGGGGCTCTCAAGCGTCATCACGAGAATGATCTCGCTCGGAATGGTGCCGATCACTACTACATCATTTGTGGGCCGCGCAAGAGAAATTTGCCATGAGCACACAGCAATGGCCCCTTCAGTGCCAAGAAAGTCTTCGCATTCGCGACACTCCCGTCGCCACCATGCACGAGCTAGGTCGAACTAACACTAACTTGTAGTGTCATGACCTCACGTCGTATTCTTCACACAGTAGTTCATAGCAAAAGACTATCCTTCCTACTGAAGTATTTCGAAGAACCTTATTGCAATGACGTGTATTTGAATTACAAATACGTCGGCACGTAGACTCTTTTCTTACCAGATCTATCTGAAATTTGCTCACCATCGGAGCTCTTCATGTCCTTCATGCGCGACAAAATGTTATCTGGAGACTTCTTCCCAGGCTTGAGTTGAGATGGAGATGCTTGTTTGCCCGAGTCACTTTGGGCAAGGGTTTCTACTGCAAGATCTCGATCTGAACTCTCGTCGTCAATCCCTGCCGTGTTTTCTTCCATTTGATATGTTTCATGCTCATCTTCTTGCTCTCCAACAATTTCTTCATGGCGAAATGTTGTAGCTCCATTCAATAATGCACCCATATCGTCGTCGCCACTATCACCGCTTTCGTTGACAGGGTTTTCTTCACTGGGAGAGGATGTAGGTGGCACACCTGGTGTCAGCATATCCGAAACCAGTTCATCGGCAACTTCGATCATCTCCCCTTCATCATCATCCAAAACATGGTCTTGTTTCTTCGGGGCTTCCTTTTTCGTCATCTTTCTGGTCGGGACAGAATCATATCTAACCCTGGTCTGCTGAACTATCAAGCCATCGCGGCTGCGTTGATAAGCATCCTGGATACCTTTAAGCACACCTCCAGGCTTCCAGCAGATTAGATTTGCTATACCAAACAACTCTCCACGTTGCTGCGGGTTGCCCTGAACGCCCTCGAAGTATCGCGGGGCATTAGCGCCTTTTAAAGTTGTGTCAATAAGCTGCTGCTTATAAATTTGCCGAACGTAGATCATTTCTTCGATTGTCCCAAGGGTAATGAGCCTGTAAACTTGTACATCTTTCGTTTGACCGATACGATATGCACGGTCCTGAGCCTGACAGTCGTGAGCTGGGTTCCAACTCGGGTCGAATATCACGACGTTTGTTGCACTTTGCAGATTTAAGCCCACACCACCAGCTCTCGTACTGATTAGGAACACAGTAGTATTACTATCAGGGCTGTTAAAATCGTTCACCATTTGCAACCGCTCCTCTACCTTGGTATTTCCATCTAGTCTGCTGTATCTCGTTGCCTTTGTTATCAGAAATAGCTGAATGATATCGAGCATCCGAGTACTTCGACTGAAAATTAGCGTTCTCTCCTTACGTTTTTTCCACACTGCCAAGAGTTTTTCCAGAACAATCATTTTTCCACAAGTCTTTGTCGAAATTGCACACATCTCCTGAAAACTTGATACTTGGTCCACACCCCCAACAGCGTTAAGGTCGCCACCAAATGCTGTTTTTGCGAAGTCGGCTTGATAGTGCTGAAGCTCAGATCGGTCGTGCGGGTTTACCTTTAATAATTCTAGGTGATTAGATAGCTTCAATAGCATCGCCACACACGGAAGGCCCATGCAATTTGGGCAGTTTTTACACGGCCCGTCCTCGTGAAAGCGCTCGTACAACAGTCCAGGGGCATCACCAAGATCCGCGGGTGTCTTGTAGCAGCACTTTTTCCGCTTTTCCTTGCTATCACGACCGCAGTCACATGGTTCTTCCCCTCTTCTAAGAAGTTCAAATTCGGGCATTGCTAGTACTCGCTCATATGCAGCCATTTGAAGCGGTGTGAGGTCACAGAAGACCACTTGATCACTTTTTTTCAGCACCTGAAATGTAGGGTTTATCTCCTTTTCACGTCGAAGGTAGTATGGCCGCAGCTTTTTACGTAGCTCCTTTTCTTTTTGGTGACTTCGCCTCACCGCTTCAGGAGCAGCCGACTTCTTTCTTCCGTATTTGATGTCATTTCCGTAGTACATACTAAAGTCCGCCCAAGACCCAATTGCCCCCGGTACTATAGTGTCGACCAGACAATGTAACTCTTTCTCATTGTTTTGCATCAGTGTACCAGTGAGCCCAAGCTTCCGCTTACACTTAACTGCTTTGACAGCTTTAGTAAGCTGGGCTTCAGGATTTTTCAAGCAGTGCATCTCGTCCAATATAACCATTTCCCACGGAATTTTGTGCAGGCGACTCAGATACATCTTCAGAATGTCGTAGCTGCAAATGACGATCTCGTACTCGCCCCTGCATATAGCAGCATATCAATCACAACGTATGTGAGTTTATTTCCATACAAAACCTCGCCGTATAAACTGTACCTGGCAATCTGGTCGATCATTGCATCCCGATCACTGGGCTTTCCTCGTAAAATGATAGTACTACAGCTCATCCACGTGTGCAGTTCGTGCTCCCAATTTTGAAGCAGGGACGCTGGCATCACAATAACGATCGGTGCAATTTCACCAGCGAAGCTAAACCCGATTTCTTCAGGATGACCACCACTGGTATTGCTAAACCTTTCTCGGCGCTGATGTAGTAACGCTATCCACGCATCTTTATCGCGGTGATCACCGTACTTGCCCATAACTGCCGACAAAAATGCGATGACTTGAATGGTCTTACCCAGACCCATATCATCGCCCAAAATCGCGCCCGTGTCGCGTTGGTAGGCACTGTACAGAAATTCCACGCCTTCGCGCTGGTAGTCAAACAAGTAACTGTTCAAATTCGCACACACTTCAAGGGTTTTGGCTCCTTCCTCCTCTGGTGCTGGCAAAATCATAGGACCAGCATCAGCCTAACCAATGCAACGCAAACATAGTACTAAGTTACTCAGCCTAAGGATAAACAAGGAGTAAAAGTTAGGCGATCGCACCTGAGGAGGATTGAGCTGTGGCCAGCGTTCACTGGTGTAGGCCACCTTCTCGTCTTCGCTGGAGTCGCTGCACTCCTTTAATACTCGCTTCCGTGCTGGCCGCTTGGGGTGCGGTTGTTTAACCCGAGCCGTTGGACGACTTGTAGTAGCTTTAGCCCGACGAGTAGAGGGCAATGCTTCTGCATTTGCTACTGTGTCCACCTTTTCGGTATCCATGTCATCGTCCGATACCATCTCTTTCGAATCTGACATCCATTCGTCTGCATCGTCGACCGCCGGGATGGCAGACCCGATAACATGTCGTGGACGTCGACCGACAATAATCTGCGCCTCACTCTTCGAATCATCGTAGAAAGCGTCGCGGGCACTTTTCATCTCTTCCTTGCTCATTTCTTGCTGCCGTTGCTGGCGTTGCCTCCTCTTCTTCATGTTCGTAAACCCGTCCGGATCGCTAAATGGCGACACATACGTGGCTTTCTGTGCTGGTTCCGTGGTGTCCACACCGACAGTCTGGGCGTCCCAGAACGACCTCTTCTTCGTCTTTTCCACGGGGGTCTCCGCCGGCGACGCCGTGTCTTTCTTCGATGTGGTGCCGCCACCAAACTCAAGTCTGTGGCTTGGGCTCGCAGCACTTGGACGCGAGCTGGACGCACCACGTTCTCGCGACGGAGTCTGCTTGGACGAGGCCCTGGCAGCAGCCACCAGTCCGTACTTCCTCGCAATGCGCTCGCCAGCCGTGAGCTCGCGCTCCCCCCTCTCCTCTGCTCTCCGAGCAGCAGGAGGCGTGGCCTTCTTCGGCGTGACCAGCGCGTAGGCGGCCACGGCCGCGTCCGCCGCCGCATCTTGCGCGGTCTTCGCGGGCTGCTTCCGCTGCCTTGCAGACGGCAGGAAGTTCAGCAGCAGCTCGCGCGCAGAGATGACGCGCTTGTGACCTGTGGGCGGCTCAGCGCTGCTGCGGCCGCGCGCCCTCGGGCTCAGCAGCTCGTCCTCGAGACTGTCCTGGCTGGCGGCGGCAGGCGCAGGCCTCGATCGAGCCGGCGACGGCCGCGTGGGCTCGTCGCCTTCGTCCTCGCTGCTGGACATCAGCTCCATCGCTGCGTGCTCTTGCTGTTCGAGAGTCTTCTCGTTTGGGGCGAACTGGGGGCATTAAGGATGGTCTCGTCATGTCGATGGAGCAGTTAAGGTCACTGGCTTGTTATTACGTTAAGTCTATAAATCTACAGCACTGCGAGTGGCGGGGCGATCGACAGTCGGCCGGCGTCGTGGGCCCTTCCACCCGGAACGGGCGCCAGCTCTTACTGGAAGATCGGGTCGGGCGACTGCGTGGGCAGCAGGCCGAAGCGCTTCTTGGTGGTGATGCGCTCCTTGGAGAACTTGTCGTCGGGCGAGAAGCGCGCAGGGTGCGCCGAGCACGTGGGGGCGCCGGCCGGGGTCTCCTTCTGCAGGCAGCAAAGTAAGCAACGCGTTAGCGTTTCTTGAGAGCAAAAAAATACGTTCGTCAACCGACGGCAACGGCGACGCACCTTGAGCGTGTAGACGCGCTTGCCGTCCTCGCCGAGGTAGTACATGAGGTGCATGGTGACGTGCTACGGGGGCCAAAGGCGAATTACGAGCGGCCGAGGCTTGGAATCGATAATGAGGCGCGTTCATGCCCAGTCATTCCGAGGGGCGCAAATAGGCCATTTGGGGGGGGCACAAATCCCAGCTGCTCTTTTATTTGGGTCTTTTTGAGCTGATGCTGCACCGAAAGCTTGGTACACTGGCAGCAAGCAGTGAGCAAGGACATTGACTGACACATTGTTGAGCCAAACGCCAGCAAGCAACTGACCTGCCACTAGTATCTTTTACCTGTATCAGCGGGAGCTGTACCAGGAAGCTATTGTTGGAGTTTGCTTGCAGAACCGCCGTCAATCATGGACTGCATGATGCTCTTAGCTGTGGAAGCCTTGTGGTTCTGGCAGTCAGTGCTGCATCATGTATTCCCTGCATAGGCCGTATTAAAGGCGGACATGACGGTGACCTGGACTTCTGCATCCTAAAAATGACTCTGGATGTTTGTGTCGTTTTAAGGTAAAAGCACCAAAACGACTTGGTGTAGTAGTAAGTATTGGTTGAGGATACATGACGCAATGTGTTCATCAACTGCTGGAAACGTACAACCCAACCAACGAGCGGGATACTTTCGTGATTGTTATTGGCGTCGAACATCTCTCATCATCACGGATCCCAGCCAGCAATGGAGATTCCCTGCTGGAAAGACTATTCGCGAAGTCCAATAATAAACTAAGCTTAGATTATACCCGATGTGCTTTCGCAGCTTTAGCAATATTTGCCGTCAATCGCACCTTACTCACATGTCAATGCTCTTGGGCCAAACTCATCGACGTCTGCAGCTGCAGACCAGGCAGGAAGACGCGGACCTTGTTATCAGACCGGGGCGTTTGATTGGTCGACCTAGCGGCTGTTATCACGTTACACAGGTAACGGTGACAGCAGCCACGCAGATCCATTGACACACAACCTGCCACGGAACGTGAACCCATACCAAAAGCAAGTGATCTTGGGCGTTGGCAAAAAACCTCGCCGAAAAACCTCAACCGCGCCCCTTCACTTGGATTCAGTATGTGCGCAGACTGGTGGAGGACGTGAGTTTCGCGGCTCCCATTCGCTGCCCCGCGCCCGATAGTCGGTAAAGTTCCCTCCCTACGCGCACGCAAGTTAGACAAGATGGTACGTCGCTGGGTGTGGCTAGCAGAGCCGCCGCGCGCCGCCGAACGCGACCCCGCGACCCTCGACCTCCCTCCCCTGCTTCCCCCCGCTTCGGAAGCTGCGTCCACGCGCAGTTACAGGCGTTCAGACGGCAAAGTGAAGCCAAAATCCGATCTAGCACTGCTGCGACTGCTGCAGCAGCAGAACAGGTTTCGGAGCATCAGTTCAGGCGCTACAGGGCAGGGAGGAGCAGGTTGAGGGACCGAAGGCGCACGGGGCGGCGAACGCAGCGAACAATGAGTTATTGCAGTGCAGCTAACTTACAGGACTTGATGCGTTTGTCAGGCCCAGAACGTTCCTGAATTCAAGCTCATCCTTGTGGGTGACGGTGGTGTCGGCAAGACCACCTTCGTGAAGCGTCACTTGACGGGCGAGTTCGAGAAGAAGTACGTCGCCACGCTCGGCGTGGAGGTCCACCCGCTGACCTTCCACACCAACTTCGGCCCCATCCGATTCAACTGCTGGGACACTGCCGGCCAGGAGAAGTTCGGTGGCCTTCGCGATGGCTACTACATCCAGGGCCAGTGCGCCATCATCATGTTCGACGTGACGTCGCGTATCACGTACAAGAACGTCCCGAACTGGCACAGAGATCTGTTCCGCGTCTGCGAGAACATCCCTATTGTTCTGTGCGGTAACAAGGTCGAGGTGAAGGACCGTAAGGTGAAGGCCAAGCAGATCACTTTTCACCGCAAGAAAAACCTGCAGTACTTCGACATCTCGGCCAAGTCTAACTACCAGTTCGAGAAGCCGTTCCTGTGGCTTGCGCGCAAGCTTGTTGGGTACGTGCTGAGCCGAACACCTATTATCCCCTGGTTTAGACACTCTTGTTCTGACATTTCTGTGCCTTTTTACAGTGACAACAACCTGACCTTTGTGGAGGCTCCCGCTCTTCGCCCGCCTGAGGTTACCATCACCCAGGAACAGATTGCCCAGATTGAGGCGGACGCTAGCTCTGCTGCTGCCGCTGTGCCCCTTCCGGATGAGGACGAGGACCTGTAAGCTGGACATGGTGTGCTTTCCTATCACGCCTCGACCTGCACTTTTCGCTTAGAACTCATGAAGGAGAACGATGGAGGTCGACGCCGACGGATATGCTGCGGTTTGAGCTGAGCTCGAATGCGCGCGTGCTGGATGCATTGACCGACTGGTTTGCTGCCGCTGAGGTGACGGAACGCTGAGTTCCATGAATAAGTTGACATGGACCAGGAGACGAAGAAGAGGAAATAGTCGCGGTTGAATGCATGTTGCTCTATTTTTGATTGCTCTTACACTAGCCTAGCTTACAACATCATTTCTCAGTTAGATAAACATGCAAGGACATTTCACTTGCCGTTTTAACTGTGTGATTGTGGTCAAGTTTCTGGTGACGTACACTACGTACAGGGTACATAGAGCAAAACTTCCCACAGCTGGGGCGTAATGCATGGCTAGATCGTCGTGCCCAAGAAAAAAGACTCCTTTCAGCAGAACACAATATGCGAAAATTAGAGCTGTTTACACCGATGCGTTTTCTGTTTGGAAGGGATCGACAGAGTATAATATTTAGCAGGGATTCTGCCGGTGTCGCGAAGCACGTAACTATCGTTCTCGTTCAATAGTCACACAGTTAATTGTAGTATTTCCCTGAAGGCGAAGACGTGCGATGGCCGGCGACAGCTCGCTTCACCTGCGGCCGCTGCGAGACGACGGCAACGGCGAGGACTCAAGCGCATACGCACGCTGCTCCTCTCCGGGCGACGCGGAGCGCCTACCGACTGACGCGTCACTCAACGTACAGGAAGAGCTGGGCGGAGGCAGTACCACAGAGATCAAGCTAGTGCGATTCGCGCTCGGAAGTGCAGAATCGGTATCTATCGACATTGGCGACGACCGGGACAGAACCGAGCACGGCAACGACAAACGCGGCGACGTTCTGCACGCGCCCGACATCCAGTGGACGCTGAAAACCCGCGCGTTTCGCACCTGTCTGGTACTTGCCATGCCCTGGGCTGCCTACGCGATTCTCAGTAAGTCTGGTGGATCTTAGTTTGAGTGTGTGGGTCCTATGCTGACAGTTTGCTACAGACACGGTCTTCACGAACACACGGCTGTCGTACATGGAGTCCATGGGCATGTCCGACTTCGTGCCGCGATTTGTGCCGAGTCTCATCCAGATTTTCTTGGGGCCGATCCTTGGCGCAATGTCCGATCGATCGCTGTCCAAGTGGGGACGACGCAATGTGTTTTTGATGGCAGCTGCGATCATCGTCACGGTGGCAGGGTTGTTGTACGGGTCAGCCAATGTGCTATTCCCCAGCCTCCATGATTTAACGAAGCTGCTTCTCGTGTTGCTTAGCATTGGTGTGCTGCTGCTAAACGTAAGCAACCTCGGTGGCACGTTTAAAACGGCCCCATTAATGCTTTGTTCGTTGTTTGCGTAACAGATTGGTTTGCGAGCCCGTATCATGGATATGGTGCCGATCGAGTTTCAAGTGCATGCCCAAGCAACGTTGGCAATGTATGAGGGCGTGGGTGGTGTCCTGGGGTCGCTTCTCTTTCGTAGCACGTCCGACGTGGTAGTCTTTGCGAGTGCTATTAGCGGCAAGGAGATATTGCAAGCCTTCAGCTTTGCCATGGCAGCCATCTTCATCACGACTGCTTTGTGTATCTGCATGAGACCCGAACATCCGCAGGACAAACCCACATTTCAGCCACGTCTTAGCCGCGTAGGGCGTGATGCGTGGCTGCAGATTGTGCACGCTCCCAAGGTCTTTCGCTTCCTATGTGTGGTGTACTTTATACTGTCATTTGCATGGCTGAGCTTCTCGGATGAAGTTTACCAGTGGTGGGGTGCAAACGTGTACGAAGGCTGCAAGGCAGCAGGTATGATAACTATATCTCCCTTGCTACAATAAGCATCTTTCTGATTATGTCGTGCAGATTGCAATGACAACGGCCAGCTCGCCTACAAGAGAGGTCTCGACACCGCAAACACTGCGCTTATTGCCCAGGTATGATGTATTTCGAGATATGGTGTGATACTCGTGAGTTGACCTCAAAATTTTATTCTGTAATGGAGCAGAACGGTCTCGTAGCTGTGATTTGTTTCATCGGTCTGCTCGTAATGCCGCGAGTTCCTGATGCTAGCTACCTTAAGCGTCTCACCGTGTTTGGGCTAGCGACCGGAAGTACGTGCTTTGACTGTTTTACAGCAGACTCGCTGTTAATATTTCCGTGGCATTATCTTACTTTCTGCACTGTTATACACACAGCCTGCGCGCTCATTGTTGCAGTGTCAGTGGGAAGCTTTTGTATCGAGGTGGCGTTTGCAGGCTTCGTCATTACTGCCTTTTACCAAACCGTTGCGAACGTCTTCCCCTTTTCGGTCGTTGGCATCATGGGCAAGGAGCTTCAAACATCGATTCACGGATTCAACAACAACGGTCTCTATGTCGGCGTGCTGATGCTGTTCGAGGCGGTATCAGATTTAACTGTTCAGGTCTACGGCACCGAGAGTCTGGCGCCGCTGGGAACGGGAAACGTGTTCACCCTTCCATGCATTCTGTTCGCAGTCGGAGCTGCGTGCACCGCCAGCTTTGTGGCAATGCTCGACCGTCACTGACGCAGCTACTGCGTCGAGTACTTGTAGACCTAGGAAGATCTCATCTCTATCTATGGCGGCATCTTATAATACTACTGTAGTATATGTAGAGGGCCAGCTTCTAATGGAGCACTATTCTCAATGTCATTTTGGGTCCCTGACTCAGGGGTCCTGAGCACAGAACGGTGTCTCGTCCTCGGCATGCAGGGGTCGCGTGAGCCCCAGCAGTCTTGCCTTGCGCCACGACATTGCAAATGGAGACAGCGAGGCCACGCCCGACGCTGCTGCATGATCTGGCGGTGGCCCAGGACGATCGGCATAGCTACATGCAGCGCATGCACTCGCTGGCGGGGCCTGGCGCGTACCTCATCCCGTCGACCTTCCATCGCCCGGCACCGAACTTGCTGCTGCGCGTAGTGCAGCGCGAGCAGTACGGCCGCGAGTTCTCCAGGTGCTGCACCCACTACCAGCGATCCCGTAGGTGACCTGTATCAGCGCTGCTCACCGCGTTTCCCTTGGACCGCTTGCTCACAC
The DNA here is from genome assembly GCA_030267785.1 of Phytophthora fragariaefolia. Taxonomy (NCBI): domain Eukaryota; phylum Oomycota; class Peronosporomycetes; order Peronosporales; family Peronosporaceae; genus Phytophthora; species Phytophthora fragariaefolia. Next base: position 9,160 of record BSXT01001808.1, on the reverse strand, counting down.
AGACAGAAGCGACTCTCGGCGGTAGCAACGCGTGACGCGGCCAAGCCTGCCGAGCCCAAGTACGTGTCCGCCGCCCAAGCGGCCTCAGATCTGCATAAACGCCGCAGGAAAGCCTCTCTTTGCGATGGTCTTGCTGGGTGACTAACCCGTGATTGGTTCCGCTAGCACGCCGTGCCAGCTCTGCCTCATCACTGCTGCCGACACGCACCGCTCGCGCCGGGACGAGCTGCGGCGGCTGCTGCTGCTCGCACCGGTACCGGTACCCTTCCTCCCCATTGCGCTTGCGGTGGAATGCGTCTCACGTCGGGGCCGCTGCGACTTGCGTTGCTGCTGCTGCTGTTGTGCTTCTCGACGACTTGCTGCAGGTGAATTGCTGGGTCGAAGACGCACCGTCATCGTCAGAGGCGGGCGGTGGGAAGCGGACGGATGACCGCGCGCGGCAATCGCACGCCGGGTCCCCGCCGCGGCGGAACTGGGTGTCTGCGGAGCTGGCGGACATCGTGGCGGACTTCGGCGAGCCGCCCCCCGCTGCAGCGGAGAACTTGACGCCGGACGAAGAGCAGGAGGCCGCCACCACGGCTCGCGTGCAGCAGCAGGTAAGACCGCGGATGGAGAAGCGGGGCTGCGAACCGGTTGCGCGTCGTGCTCTCGACTGACGCCGCGTGGATGCTCCGTGCGCTTCTAGCTGACGCGGCAGTTCCACGCGCCGCCGACGTACCAGCACTTCCTCATGAGCACAAGCTACCTGGAGCGCTTACGCAAGCAGCAGCAGCAGCTCCCGACCGGCCAGTAGATGCATCTACTGTAGCTGTCCCCATTCCGGCGGGCCCAGACGATCGCCACGTGCTCGGCAATCGGAAGGATTGGACGGGAGCAAAAGGGCCCCAAACGGCAAGTTGAAGCTGGTGTAAAACCAGCGGCGCCAGTTTTGCGTCATGGACCTGATTTCGCCGGTGCAGCGCCGCGTCAGATAGAAACGTTTTTAAACCGATTTGCCTGCTGTGTGCAAGACTGACATTTTAACGTGCAATTGCTGTGAGAAAGGTACATTTAAACAAAAAAACACTTTTAGAAGAACCGTGGGTCCACGTAATTTTCGGTCATGTATATCCGCGGAAATTTAGGGAGTTCCTCTGTGCACCGAGTGTGTGGCAGTGGGTCATGTGACGCTGATTGTCTTAACGCTACCTATCGACACTGAGTACAGAGTGGTTCAGCTTGGGGTTGCGATGCCGCCAAATTGGCTGTATCCACCTTCACTTTTACAAATACTGACAACTCTAGATGGAGGCCAAAGTTCACCAAGTTGCTGATGAAGAAGTTACTGGCAGCTTCGTTGAATTTCAGTGACATTATATCACAAGTACCGTGAGTCAGGGCAGATCAACACAATACGATATATTGGTGATACAAAGATGTAACCACAGCTCAAACATGAAAACTGCAATCGGTGTGAAATAGTGCTGATGCAGCTGCATTACCCGTTGCTCATGTTTTAGTTCATTTCAAGTGATCTCTCCTTGATTTTGCTACGGTTTTTTAGTTGCCGATATTTTAATATATGTTGACATATTAATATAGTCACACCATAAACCAGTACCGAATGTTCACAACAAAATGTTCTCTGGTATTTCTGATGCACCATGACGAGTGCTCAAGGTGGACACTGAAGCTCTACTACAACTTTGACCTGCATGTAGACCTTGTACTCTGTCGTGAGTACTCGAATCCACTGTGATCATTTTCACACCACAAATACAGCGATGGCTCTGCTAGTGCTAGCATCAAGTCTGTATGCGAACAGTACGGGGATCGACAGCGTGAAAAGCGAATTGGCGATCGAGCCTCCAGCTAGCTAACCCACTTCTTGCTCCATATGTATCGCGCCCCGGTGTCCTCCTTGCGACATTTAGAAACGGTTCGACGGTGAGCTCAAAACTCGGCATCAACCCACTTTCTCTGACGCCGCTGGCGATCTGCAGCAGCACGAAGGGCGACTCCGTCAGTTCCTCGGCGGTCCGTCCGGGTCTCACTGAGAGACCGTCAGCGCTTATGCTGAGCACGAGCGACGTATGCCTCTGAGTGACGCCAGCACAGCGCATCAGCACATGATAACATTTTATCAGTAGTTTTTGCACATAAACCAAGAGAATCTGCAATCATATTGGAAAGTCATCTGATTTAACGTAGCAATGTACTGATTGTGACGCGCCAGCGTCACGCGATGATGTCATCGTGCCTCTTCGCCCGCGAATGGGTCCCCTTCAGAATCAGCCCATCCTCGCCGCCTCCATACAAACGCCAAGTCAGCGCCTGGGGCTGACGCGGCGCCCAAGCAGCGGAGCAGAGACCATCACTCCTGGCCACACCGCCGCGCACGCCCGATCCTGGCATTTGCGAATTTGCGGCGTCCCAGTCACTCCCGAGCCCTCCCGCGCGCACCATGTCGGCCAAGGCGATCCGCGAGTTCGACGGCAAGCGCATCCTGTCCACGAGCCTGCCGGCCTTCAACCTGAACAAGCGCTTCGCGCAGGTGGCCGTGACCAAGAGTTTCGCCGAGCAGAGCCGCGACGAGTTCTTCGGCGCCATCGAGGCCGCCAGCCCGTGGCTCACGTCGCTGGGTGAGACCAAGCTCGTGGTCAAGCCCGACCAGCTCATCAAGCGCCGCGGCAAGGCCAACCTGCTGCTGCTCAACGCCTCGTGGGCCGAGGTGCAGGACTGGGTCTGGGAGCGCATCAACAAGCCCGTCCAGGTGGAGACCGTCACGGGCGTGCTCACGCACTTCATCGTTGAGCCCTTCGTCAAGCACACGGGCGCTGACGAGCACTACGTGTGCATCGTCTCGAACCGCGACGGCGAGGAGATCCTCTTCCACCACGAGGGCGGCGTGGACGTCGGCGATGTCGACGCCAAGGCCAAGCGCCTGCAGGTCGGCATCGAGTCCGTGGCCTCCGAGGAGGAGGTGACCGCCGCGTTGCTCTCCTCGGTCGAGGACGCGCGCAAGCCCATCCTGGCCAAGTTCCTCGTGGGCATGCTCGCCAAGTTCCGCGAGCTGCACTTCGTGTACATGGAGATCAACCCCATCGTGCTCGTGGGTGACCAGATTTCCGTGCTTGACATGGCTGCCAAGCTCGACGAGACCGCCAATTTCCTCGTGGGCGACCGCTGGGGCGAGATCGAGTTCCCCCCCGCCTTCGGCCGCGCCAAGTTCCCCGAGGAGGAGTTCATTCAGGACCTCGACTCAAAGACGGGCGCTTCGCTTAAGCTCACGATCCTCAACCACGCCGGCCGCATCTGGACCATGGTTGCCGGCGGCGGTGCCTCGGTCGTGTACGCTGACACGATCGCCGACCTGGGCTTTGGCCACGAGCTGGCTAACTACGGCGAGTACTCTGGTGCTCCCAGCGAGACCCATACCTACCATTACGCCAAGACCATCCTGGACCTCATGACGCGCAACTTCGACGAGCGTGGAAAGGTGCTGATCATTGGCGGTGGTATTGCCAACTTCACCGATGTGGCTCTGACATTCAAAGGCATCATCCGCGCCATCAAGGAGTACCAGCAGAAGCTTAAGGACAACAAGGTTCACATCTGGGTGCGTCGTGGTGGCCCGAACTACCAGGAGGGCCTCGCGGTCATGCGCGATGTGGGTGAGGCCACAGGCGTTTCCATCGAAGTCTTCGGCCCGGAGACGCACATCACAGCTGTCGTCCCCATGGCCCTTGGCCTTGTGGAGAAGCCCACTGAGGTGGCAGTGCAGGCTACTACTGCCAAGGCTATCGGTGGCACCACGCCGAGCGCTAGCAAGCCTTCTTCTGAGATTGGCAGCGCTGTTAACAGCGACAATGAGGATGACAACACCGACGAGGTGGAGAGCAAGGGTATTGCGAAGAAGCAAGCACCCGTGGTCATCCAGGACGAGGGCATTGTGCGCATGAGCGACAACACTCGCTGCATCGTCTACGGTCTGCAGCAGCGCGCCGTGCAGGGTATGCTTGACTTCGACTACCTGTGCAAGCGTAAGACCCCCAGTGTGGCGGCCCTGATCTTCCCGTTCTCGCCGAACCACTACCTGAAATTCTACTGGGGTACCTCGGAGCGCCTGATCCCCGTGTTCCAGAAGCTGTCGGATGCCGTTAAGAAGTACCCGGACGTGAGCGTGCTGATCAACTTCTCGTCGTTCCGTTCCGTGTACCAGTCGACGATGGAGGGATTTGAGCACAGCGACACCATCAAGACGCACGCCATCATTGCCGAGGGTGTGCCTGAGCAGCAGTCGCGCCTCATCTCGAAGAAGGCTCGCGAGCTGAACGTCGGCATCATTGGTCCTGCCACGGTCGGTGGCATCAAGCCTGGTTGCCTGCGTATCGGTAACACCGGTGGTATGCTGGACAACATCGTGCAGTCGAAGCTGTACCGCCCCGGCAGTGTGGCGTACGTGTCTAAGTCGGGCGGTATGTCCAACGAGCTGAACAACATTGTGTCCCAGACGACGGATGGTGTGTACGAGGGTGTTGCCATCGGTGGCGACAAGTACCCGGGCTCCACGTTCATCCAGCACCTGCTGCGTTACGAGGCGAACCCTGAGGTCAAGATGATGGTGCTTCTTGGCGAGGTTGGCGGCACTGATGAGTTCGCCGTCTGCCGTGCCATTCAGTCGGGTGCCATCAAGAAGCCGGTGGTCGCGTGGTGCATTGGTACGTGCGCCAAGATTTTCCCGTTCGAGGTGCAGTTCGGTCACGCCGGTGCTTGCGCTACGGGCGAGTCCGAGACTGCCTCGGCCAAGAACGCTGCTCTGGCCGCCGCCGGTGCCATTGTCCCGGAGAACTTCGACCAGTTCGGCAACGCTATCCGCAAGCAGTTCGACTCGATGGTCGCGTCGGGTGCGATTGTACCGCGTCCGGAAGTCCCGGTGCCCAAGGTGCCTATGGACTACGCCTGGGCCAAGAACCTCGGCCTGATCCGTAAGCCGGCGAACTTCATCTCGTCCATCTCGGATGACCGTGGTGAGGAGCTGCGCTACGCGGGTACCCCTATCTCGAAGGTCTTCGAGCAGGACATGGGCGTGGGTGGTGTCATCGGCCTGCTCTGGTTCAAGCGCAACCTGCCGGCCTACGCCTCGAAGTTCATCGAGATGGTGCTCATGGTCACTGCCGACCACGGTCCGGCCGTGTCGGGTGCCCACAACACGATCGTTACTGCCCGTGCTGGCAAGGACCTGATCTCGTCGCTGATCTCAGGTCTGGTGACGATTGGCCCCCGTTTCGGTGGTGCTCTGGACAAGGCTGCCGAGATGTTCGCTAGTGCGCATGACTCGGGCGTGTCTGCGGCCGACTTCGTGGTGGACATGCGTCGTCAGAACAAGCTTATCATGGGCATTGGCCACCGCATCAAGTCGCTTACGAACCCGGACAAGCGTGTGACCATCATCAAGGAGTTCGCCAAGGCGAACTTTCCCGCCACGGACGTGCTGGATTTCGCCCTGGAGGTGGAGCAGGTGACCACGAAGAAGCGCAGCAACCTGATCCTGAACGTGGACGGTTGCATTGCCGTCTGCTTCGTTGACTTGCTGCGTAACTGCGGTGTCTTCACGCTGGAGGAAGCCAACGAGCAGATCGAGAACGGTTGCCTCAACGGTCTGTTCGTGCTCGGCCGCAGCATTGGTTTCATCGGCCACTTCCTCGACCAGAAGCGCCTCAAGCAACCGCTGTACCGCCACCCGTGGGATGACATCTCGTACCTGAACGAGGATTTCTAGATGGACGAAGCGAGAGCGGACATTGCTGCAATGCATACCAGTACATTCCGCACAAGCAGTAGATGCTAAGTAGTAACTTGAAAGTGTGTGTTTCTTCATATCTACGACGGTTCTTGTTTTTCTTCTTTGCCTCATTATGCGCTAGCGGCAATAGGCAGGGCAGCTGGAGCGGGGCTGCTCTCTTCTGACGAGTGCAGCCGCTGAATGGCCTTCCTGATGCGCAGCCTGTGCGCGAACTTGGCGATGCCAATCTGGCTCATGGCTTGATCCACGTCATCGTCACTCTCTAGCTGCGCCAGATCCTCTAACGTCTGGAATCCGTGCTCCTCCAACTGCTTCGCGTACACGCAGTACTCCTCTGGCCTGGAGGAATCGATCCCCGCGAGCCACTCGCGCAACGGGCCGCCGTCACAGCTCCCGTCGTCGTCTTGGAGGTCCAGGAGGACGCTCTCAACTCCTGTCTTCTCTGGGGAGTTGGCGCCAGTTTTCCCACCTGTGCTGTGTGCTAGAAGGTCGTCCTCACTGAGCCGCCTCACCGTCTCGACGCCCAGCGTTTCGCTGCTCTTCGAGTACTTCCTCGTCGTCTTGGTGGACTCGAGGATCTGGTCCAGCGCCTTCTCCGTGTCGGAGGCCAACGCCGAGAACGCCTCCTGCTGCTTCTCCGGACTCTCCCTCTTCCAGGCCGGGGACGGACTACTCTTGGCTCGCGCGCGCTCTGCGCGCTCCTGCATCTTGCGCTGCTTCCAGCGAGACGGCCGCGGGGGCTGGTCGCCGGCCATCGGGGCCCAGCGTGTGGCCGGGTTCGCCAGCGCGCCGCCCTCCATCACGCGCCGACGCAGCTCCATCATGGCCGCCTCGGAGAAGCGCTCGTCCTCCGTCAGCAGCGCCTCCTTCTGCTCCTCGTTGAACTGCGGGCGGCGCTGTCGCAGGCGGCTGAAGCACGTGGTGAAGGCCGTCGCCACGGTGGTCGCGGCCTCGCTCGCCACCTCGCGTGGGCTCAGCATGAACGGCAGGCTCAGCGCCACCACCGTCTTCACCACGGCACGCGCGCAGCCCGTTGGCGCGTCGCCGGTCGCGTCCATCGCGGCAAAGCGGCCGTCCATCGCTGCTGTCACGTACTTGAGCTCTTGGAAAGTGACGCTTCAAGATCCGAGATCCAAGATTCCGTATAAGGCGAGTTGGCTCACTGGGAGTTTGTATGGGAGATGGCTACAGCGGATGGAAGATGGCTACATTATTACTGGATCCGACCAAAACGAAAGGCAGTAATGCTTCATCTCAATTGGTTCAAGTCAATGGAAGACTGCAGAGTACGAGTAGAGTAGTGGAGAAACTTCCCGAAAAGTGCTGTAAGTTTGTGTTTTGTTATTAAGCTTGAGCAGAGCCACTGTGCGTTATTAAGCTCAGGCCTCGACCGAAATGGCGCGACGCAGCGAGGCCTTCACGGTGTTGTACTTGCAAGTACTGGATAGCTTGATGTACTCTTTGCCGTCGTCGATAACCACCGTGAGCCACTCGGGCACCAGTGACTCGAGCAAGTACAACTGCTCCTCAATTTTTCCCTTGATCGGTGCTCGTACTGCAAGTCTGCGCAGCACCTCTGCCTTAGGGAAAATGGATTTCCGCGTAACCATCACGAGCGACTGCAGCTGGTCACTGACTTGCGGCAGCGTCGACAGCAACCTCTTCTTCAGTGCCTTAGAACTGTTCTCTGCTACGTCCTTGCGCCCCAGCTCCTGCTTGCGGACCTTGTTGATGAGCCATTCCGGCAGCGTCTTTAAATCCTGCGGCACGGGCTTTGCCAGCGCCTCCTCCAGTTTCTCCTTGTCCTCCCGCGCGCCTGCTGCGGCGTCCTTCTCGCTCTTCTCCTTTTTCTCTAGGAGATCAACGGCGGTCTCTTCGTTTGCAATCTCGGCCGGCACTTTAGGCAGCGGGGCCTTCTCGATCTCAATGAGCGTCAAAGCCTTTTTCAACTCGTTGTCCGTCATGTCGGGGAACTCCTTCTTGATCGTTTCCACATGCCCCTCCAAGTAGGCGTTGACCTTGCTGAAGAACAGGGAGATGCGCGCCTCAAGGCTCTCGCAGTCGCTGTCCGGAGGCGGCAACTGCTGCTTGCGCAGCGTAAGCACTGGCGGCTGCTGCTTGAGACGTTGGCGCTGGGCTTGAAGTAAGTCGCCTCCCTCTTCCTGCGCCTGACGGCGAGACGTGCGCGTGTTCTTTTTCCACTCGAGCGCGTAGGCGCCCGGCAGCAGGTGCAAAATCTGCTGCAGGTGCGCGGGCGTGAAGCTGAGCTGGCACGAGCTCTCGACGGCGCGTTTGACGGCGGCGAAGTCGGGCGTGTGCTGGTACAGCGTCAACGCGCCGAGTCCGAACTCCAAGGCCGAGAAGAGACGCGCCAGCACGCGCAGAGAAGGCGGCGCGCGCTTGTCCAGCCGCCGGCTGGGGCGTCCGGGCTGCGTCGGCGGCGCGGTCGACTCGGCCGCCATTATTGCCGATGTCTATTTGCAGATTTGACTGTGAAAAAACATGGCGAATGGTGAAAACAATGCTTTTGCAAGCGAGTTGACGAGGTGAAGCTATAGAATTCCACCACGCTGATAATTTCCGGTGGGCATTGCCATCAGCGGCTTGAAGTCACAGGCACGCAGTACATCTACGCCTCGATTGACCGCTATGGTCTCCATTCAGCAACAAAGTCACCAGTTTGTCGCGGGCCAAAATTTTTGTCAAAAAAGCGTCCTCGAGGGGACTCGAACCCCCAATCCCCGCCTTCGGAGGGCGATGCCTTATCCATTAGGCCACGCGGACACACAGAACCCGAGTGCCACGATACCCAATCATACAACGACATCCCAATCTGGCCACCAACCGACCCAAATCACCGCACCGTCACGTGCACGCGACGAAGCATTACGCCACCGATAGCCCAAAACAGTACCGCGTCTCACGGTGAGACTCTCACCAGCAACTTCTACTTATTGATGTACACTGCAACTGGCGGTTGCCACTCGCCGACAAGTAACACCACCGACTTGCCCCCCCTCTCTCTCTGCAGCTAGCAGTACTCATTTCGATGAAGGACCTTTATTTTGGACAACACGGGCACTATATGTACTGCATTAACGAGCACTTCCAACTACAGCGCCGACCCTACGGCTACCTTACGCGCCGTGCACGGCGGTGTAGTTGTAATAGACCTTGCTCTCGTACTCGCTGTCACAGTACGGGAACGATGTGTCTGAGGTTGTCGGCGCGAACAGCGCCTTACCGGACGTGTACGTCACATAGCAGCCCAGGAAGGTGCAGATGATGAGGACGCACAGCGCCGGCACCTTCTCCCAGATCGGGAGCTCGCGCCACAGCTTTTTGAGCAGGAAGATAATCGGCAGTAAGATGCTG
>BSXT01001807.1:0-13450 GCA_030267785.1 Phytophthora fragariaefolia | reverse complement strand
GAGGGACGTGATCGTGTGGTCTACTACCAATCGCGTCAGCTGAAGCCAGCTGAGTGCAACTATCCGGTGCATGACAAGGAGCTCCTTGCCATGAAGTATGCACTCGCAAAGTTTCCAGATGTATCTACTTGGGAGTAGACCGTTCGTGGTCTTCACCGACCACGCATCATTGCATACGGCGATCAAGTCGCCGCACATCTCGCAAAGAATGGCACGATGGCTTTCATTCTTTGCGGAATATAACTTCCAGGTTGAGTACAAACCTGGAAGATGGAATGTCGTGACCGACGCGCTGTCGCGTCGACCCGATTATGCGGTGCACAAGACCGACGCCAATGCAATTGGCGTCGTACGGACGTCTACTCCCTCGTCGTCTTTGTTAGACGACGTGAGGTCCGCATACGCAAATGATGCGGATGCGAAGCAGTTGTTAGACTACTTCGCGGCACCTTCTGACAAGTCTCGTCAGAAGCTGGCCAAACACCTCCGTGCCCGTGTACACCGATATCGTGTACACAACGGCCTACTGCTTTACAGCACAGTTGACGACAACGCAGATCGAGTTGTCGTCCCAAACGATCATGAGCTGAAGCTCAGGATCACTTACGAGCATTATGATGCCCCGACATTGAGACATCAGGGTCGTGAGAAGCATATTTGCTTCTCACGCGTGACTTCTACTGGACTCACCCGTACAAGTGGGTACGTAAGTACGCACGCGCCTGCGAGGTATGCCAGCGCGCCAAGCCTACGCCATTCTCGCAGGCTCCGCTTCCGTCACTACCGACTCCGTCGGAGTGTTGGCAGTCCATTTCAATGGACTTTGTCTTTGGTCTTCCGCCTGATAACAAGTGGAGGAATGGTATTGTGGACTTCGTTGACGGCTTCAGCAAGATGGTGTTTCTTGCTGCAGTTCCAGCAGAAGTGGCAGCCAAACAGACGGTGCATCTGTTTGTTGACATGGTGTTCCGACACCATGGCATGCTGATCGATATTGTATCTGGTCGTGATCCGCGCTTCACAGCGCGTTTCTGGCAAGAAGTGTTTACACTTCTTTGTACGCAGCTGTCCATGTCGACTGTGGATCATCCGCAGACCGACGGACAAACCGAGCGCGTCAACTGCGTCCTGGTTGACGCATTGAAGAGCTACGCTCACTCGTTCCGTCATTGAAGCGACTGTCTGGCGATGGCGGAGTTCCCCATCAACAACTCGGTGCATGTCTCTACGGGACATACGCCGTTCTACGTGAATGCCTTGCGGCATCCACGCGTACCGAGCGTACTCGGTGCGGTAGCTCCCTCCATAAGTGGGGGGCGGTATCCGGTTTTGCCAAAACCGAATAAACACACTGATATGACCAACATATCAGCTGTGTCGACACACGCGCGGTCCGCGCGTAGTCCGATAAACGAGAGCACAGTGTCTACGCCGGGCGTAGACACTGTAAACATCAACAACCAACACACACAGGCCGGGCCTGTAGTGAACAAGGATGCCGAGCTGAACGCCAAGTTCAGCTCGAAGGCTGTGGACTTTGTCCAGCGCCGACATGCCGTCATTCGGTTTGTCCAAGACGCCATTGCAGCTTCTGTCGGTCGACAGAAGCTGAACGCTGACAACAATGGCAGAGGCAACACTAATGAATTCAAAGTTGGTTCATTAGTTTATATTAGCTACTCTGAACCTAGCTAAACATGTAGTGTCTGACTTCGGAGCAAGCAAGCTTGCTCCGCGCTTCATCGGACCCTTCACCGTGTTGGCGAAGCACGGCAACGCGTACACGTTGGACATACCGTCCAGCATGCGCCTCCGCCCAACATTTTATGTTGGGCGGCTGAAGCCATACACGAGTCACCTCGTCTTGGTGACTCGGCGCCGACACCTGCTCAAGCGCGCCGACGCGCGTTCGCAAGACAGCCAGCTTCGACCCAACGTCGACCTGCACGTTCGAGGCGGTCTGCGAGACATACGCGAGCTGGGCCTTCAACAGGGACAGCACCTGCCTCAACGCAGCAAACTCTGCGATCTGGAGGCGTTCAACAGCCTCCAGACGATCGACGGAGTCTGGCGGACCAGACCCGCGGCGTCTTCCCGCCGCCTCCACCCCCACTGTGAGACGCACAGGGGGCAACTCGCTGGATCGTCCAGCGAATTGTTGATCGTCATATCCGGATCCAAGGTCCTGATCATTTTCGTATTCGTTGGAAAAGATTTCTTCCAAACCACGATACGGGAGCCGCGGAACGTCGTCATGCGGGACGTTCCGGAAATGGTGACAGAGTACGAAGCCCGCCACCACCAAAGACGCCGAAGGGCGTAAAACTTGAGCGAGAACTGTAGTCACGTACAGCTCTCGGCAGAGTGCTGCGCCCACCAGCAGCACTCGAAGGCATCTGCGCAATCAAGTTTGTGCGCGGAGTCTTCAGTTTCTCGGGCACACGGACACCCGTGTACCCGTTAATGCCCGTTCGGACACGCGCACTGCCCCGACGTGACAGTGCTCGCACGCGATGCCGACTGGCACCGCGCACGGAATCCCCGCTTCAGCTGCACCCCAGTGCAGTCGCTCAATCTTGGGGCGCTTGGAAATGCGCTCATAGCGTTCGCGCGCTAAGAGAACGCACTCATGGTAAGCTGGGTTTTTGTTGAAGTTTTCAACAAAGGCACCCCAGCTTTGACAGAGTGCCTGCCATTCGGGCACTCTGCTTCTACGGGAAGTCTTCTTATTCCAGTTCATGAAAGAGTCCGATGTAGTAATCGCGTCTTTGATCCGTCGCCGGATCAACGTCGAGCTCCTTAGTGACATCATCGTCGATGATGCCACTGCACGAGTACAGTGCATACTGACTCGGCGGAGCGGTACTGCCGCAGCGAGATTCGATCTCACTTGGAGTCGGCATTCATGGGACGCGCACTGGACCAGTGCGCGACACGACAGTACCGGACAAAGTGGAGGCGCCTTCACTTCGTGTGCTGGACAACGGTCCAGCGTCAGCGAGCGGTCTATCGCTGCCGCTGCGCGAGCGCTTCGAGCTCGAAGCGTCCGAGTCGTCCTCACGAGGACGACGGGATCTCACTCTCGGGTCCACACGTGTTGAAGACGAGGTTCCCTCGTCTTCGTCTTCTCCATCTTCCATGTCGGCATCGCTTCCGACATCGAATAGAGCTTCGAGCTCATCGCGGGCAAACAAAGCGTTGCCGCGCGTCTTCTTATAGTCCCCAAGCGACATCGTTCGCTTGGGAGAGCTTGGCGTCGTTACCGTTGAAGTGACGACGGGTGTTGAAGCCAGCGCGCTTCCAGTCGTCGCTGAGGAAGCAACGACAGCGTTCGCTGCTGCAGATGCAGCAGGCGTGCCGGCGGCCTGCGTCGTTTGGGTGCTCATTCGGAATGAGCACGAGTATCCCCTCCGAAGAAGTCTTTGGATTGATGTCCCACCAAGTCCTAACGGGGGCATCGTGTAGCGGGGCTACACATTCGGTCAACTTCCACATTAGTGCAACACGCACTAATGGATACATTCGGGTGGGCCACATGCAGTGTGGCCACCATTCATAGTAGGAAGCACTACTATTGGTAGAAAGCAATAGATATCTGCCAACTAGGAGCATGCATTAGGACAGAGATTCTGCCAACCACTCGTTGGCAGATCCTCTTTTTATAGATATCAGTTTTAGGAGGCAAGGCCAAAGTTAACATTCAAATTCACTTCTCATTTCTACCAAAAAGGGTTATTTATTTAGGTTAACTACAAGACTAAGTATACTTAATCTAAGATAAATACACCTACGCTTCCTCCTACACGTCGCGCACACGTGTAAGCTAAAGAAGTGAGCTAAGTCAGCCCACTACAGATACCTGCGACAACACGCACACCCTGTTCCCGGGTCACGGCACCAGTTGTGGTGTAGTAGAACGCCCAAGTTAGTCCTCCCGCAGGCACAACAACCGCCGAGCAAGTCGGCGCTTATAGGCCTGTGCTAGGGGTCCCCTAGCGGTTCGGTCCTTCCGGAACAGCAGTGGCGGCTCCCGCCGAGTCCAAGCACCCAAGCCAGTTGAAACCTTGGGAAGCCAGCTGAGCTCACTGACTTCCGCCTTGAACCCCGTGCCCTCCACAAAAGGATGGACGGCGGTGCGCGAGAGCTTTTACGGGTCACCGAGACCAACAGCTACTCGGCTAGAAGAGTTATGGCACCCCGGCTGACGGGCGTACTGGCTCGCTGCCTTAGCGAGACTTGTCCTTGCGCACTCGGCGAGATTGCCCTGCCCCGGGCCGACTTCCTCTTGGCGCTACCTATCAACACCCTACAACCTATGCCTCTCTGACGGCAGACATAATCCAGTCCATGCAGGGACTTACCCTACGTAAATAATTCGTCTTGTTCGTGGATCGGCTGGAAGTACCGTAGCCGCTCTCACACTGAGACACCTCTCCGCTCTGACTCTGCGACACCGGGTATGTACCCATCCAGTGCCGTGACCGCTCGCAACTTGAACCAGGCGACCGCGCGGTAGTTGAAACAGGGACCGTTCTTGGTTACATCTGGCTAGGGTCGCCTGTAATCGGGCCCTAATACACAGCGACCACAAAGTATGTGTGGCGCTACACCACACCGACCACAACACACCGACGCCCGCGTGAAGGATATCCGCGCGTCCGTCACATACACCCCTGATACCCTGGTCTCCGCCTTGGAGTATATTGACGTCTTCGGGATCATCAGAAGAGTGCAACCCGCCCAACCGTCGGGTACACAAGGTGAGCAGAAGGTAATCTCGATTGCGCCAGATCAACAGAGTACCCCCTCCGATAGTCGGCCGTCCGGGCGGACCGTGTGCAAGATTCCCCCGCGTCAGCGATTTTCGTGAAGCTGCTTCGCCACAGCAGTCTGGCTGCGTCTTGTTGGGGCTCTGAGATCTGTGTCGCTGTGGAGCTTTGAGTTCTGGTGAGACGAACGGCGAATGGACTGGATTTTCTGTTTGCTTCACCCACTCGTCCATCGAACTTAAGCGATCGCTCGTTATGATACCAAACTCCTTTTAGATGCATAAGTAAGAGCATCTCCGACGGTAGTACAAAATACGCAGAAATGACAATAATAATGCAAGGGCAAAAAAAGATCTCTAACGGTGTTGTAATAGGGACAGATAAGTAGCACTAAAGTAAGAGAGGACAAGTGATTGCGCACTACAACACATTCGTAGTGAATATCGAGTCGCTATTCACAACGCCTCCTGCGTATTGCAAAACCGTTCGACCCCCGCCAGAGCGCCCCGTCGCAGGACTGAGGAACTATTACAGCGCGGAGGAAAACCGCACCACGCCGCGCTCAGTCTTCACAGACAGCTCGCGTCCCGTCGCTTTGACCAGTCATGCCGAATGCCACTCCGTGGTCGTTGGAGGAGGACATCTACCTCTGTCGTTGGTGCGCTTGAACGGTTTGGAGCAACGCTGGCTCCAAAACAAGAAGCCACGCACATGCAGCGCGAAGCGATTGGTGCTACTGTATATGCACGGCCGAGGCTTTGTCGTCCTCAACCGGAGGCTGTACGCGGCGCTTGATGTGCATCTCGCTGCAACGATCGAGAGGGGTTGAAAGCCAAAGTGTAAATTACACTTTGCACTACACCGCTGGGGATAACCACCGTATTGCACAAATCGTGCCGTCTTTAACACGAAATAGTGTATACTTCGCTAATCACTTCGTCCTATCACTTTTTTGTATTTGCACTACCGCCGGAGATTCTCTAAGAAAGCTCCTGACAACTCAGATAGTTTTCCAGTAAATTCCAGATTTGATGGCAACTTTGTTCGCCATCCAGTATGGTCCAGTTCTGTTAAACTAACAGCAAGAAGTTTTTTTTAGTCCACGAATCGGAGCTCCCGATTATGGTATTGCTATCTATCGTGAGCACCTACACCGCATAAATAATCTTATTGAATCTGGTCGTTCGACTAATAAATAATGTCATTCCCGACGACCATCAAATACATAAGAGTATAACGGAACATCATATTACCATTTACCTCGTAGCTTCATCTACCGTCTGGGCCAACCAATACTGCTCATGTTTGGCGAAGGAAGAGCAGCATCTCCAGCGTGATCGGCTGCAGGCTGTGTCGCTCTTGGCTGTAAGTCTTTCTGGCGACGCTAAAAAAACGCTCAGCCACATTAGAAGAAGGAGGGATGCTCCCGAGCAACTTGTTCCTTGGCTCCACCGCTGCTAAGCGGCGTCGCTTTTGGATGTGCTCTACAAACGAGCCCTCATCACCACTATCTGCGTCTTGGGCAACACTTGATGGCGCTAGGTCGCTCGCATCATCACAGCGAAATGGGCGAAACACAGCCTTCTCGCTTCGCGTGAGGCGGTTCGCCTTCCCTCCCAGGACCTGAATGCAGCTCGACTCGAAGTCAGGGCTGTGCACGATGTCGGGTCCTGTTGCATACAATAAATTGCTTTAGAGCTTATTTGTGGTTAGCCTGCCAATAAATAAAACAAACTTACCGAGATACGTGGTGTAGTGTGGTTTAATGGTGATTGACCCATCAAACCACACCCGCACATCCAGCAAACTCACGTTGTCTCCTTGAAGGGTCTTGGACACAGACTCGATATTCTTGAGGTCCTTGAGCAGTGCCCGAAGCCGCTTGTTGCTTGCCGGCGCGGGGAGGGTGTCCACCAGCGCATCATTCGTCGTGTCAAGGTGCTCCAGTAGACGAAAATAGCGATGCACCATAGAAAAAGTCGAGTTCCGTCGTGTGTATTGCCGAATAACTGGGCAACGTAGGGTCTTTACCCTACACAAAGTAACACCAAATTTACAAAATAAAATGATGAATAATACAATTTTCTACCGCATAAATATGAAACTGGCGCCACCTTACAATAACTAACCTGAGCTTCGCAGACTGCTTGAGCGTCCGAAGTCTCACCATCAAAGATTGAACAGTGGTCAGATCTTCCTTGTACTGCTCCATGTCGGCTTGAACAGCGCGGTTCAGTCGGAGGCTGGTTCATCCTACCCATGCGCGTTGCCAGAAGTCGGTTCACTGCGCAGTTGTCGCCCACCAAGAATAGACAATCCGTTATCTATTTACCGTAGTCGCGAGGCAGCATGTCGGCGAGGAACTTGTAATGCCCGCGCGCAGAGAGGTCCTCGTCGAGCGTGTTCAGTAAGGGGGCCATGCAGAGGAGGGGCGTCTTCGTGATGCCGTCCACCTCGTAGCAGGCGAAGACGGCGATGAAGTGCTCCGGCGCGTGGTTCCAGTGAGCCCAAATCGTGCGGGCATCTCGGTGGCGATGAGTCGCTCAACAATCCGAGTGAGGCCTTCCGTGGCGCGTAGAAGTGTCTCGACACAGATAGCGTCTAAATTGGATTAACTAGAGGACACAAAAATAGTCAGACTAAAATTAGGTATCATATTCAGATGTAGTCATGTAGAGCTTACCGCCTCGCAGCTTGGTTCTCGCAGAAATGCAGTGGCAGGTTGTTCTTCACGATCCAGTCGAGCCAACCGTACACGACCTGAGCTGAGTGTCGAACGTAGTTCAGCATTGAGTCGGTCTCAGCTGTTGGCGCAGCCAACATTACAGTCTCGTAGTCTGAATGCTCCCGGCGCACGTGCTGCATGAGGTTCGTGTAACCGTTTCGGTGGGTCTGCTTCCGCACCGTGGCGCAACGACAGCGAAAGTACTCTGAGATGGTCTCGTCCATGTCGTCACGGCACGGACGGAAGTAGAACCCCGCTACTTGGGCTGGGGTGAAGGTGGCGTAACGGGGGCGCGGGGCGAGGACCATGGTGGTTTTTGGGGCTGATGAGAGTGCTGGTGCTTTGGCTCAAGTTTAGAAGTGAGAGAGAGCGCCTGCCAGACGTGGCGGAATCCCGCCGTAGCAAACTGTTGGTCCGCGTGAAGGTTTCCCCGTCGGGCAAGTCTGGCTGGCTGTGAGATGCCCATAACGGTAACGAGGTTCAGTTCATCAATTCTGGAAGCTGATCCTCAAAATGCAATGAATTATTTATTGTGTACAGGTATCCGAGAAAATAAATATCTGTATGTGTTTTTTTTTCATAAGAAATTCGTGCAAAGACCATGCAGCCCTGCGTCGACCCCTTTCGTGCATTTTGCTGCGAAACCAGTCAAAATACACACGAACGAACGTGCTCGCAGTCGATCGAGGCCAATGCCCCGCAAGAGCGCAGCAACGGGCGAGTCCGCGCCGCGGCGCCACGGGCCCAAGCCATTGCTCCCGGCGGCGCTGGAGGCGCAGCTGGTCCAGTGGGTGCTGGCGCAGCAGGGCGCGGGTCGACGGGTCTCACGCGACGACGTCATCGGGCGGGCCCAGGAACTGGCACGAGCCGGCGGAGAGGCCCGAGCGGGTCAACCCGTCGGCATCGGCTGGTGCAACCGCTTCGTGGCGAGGCACCCGGCGCTCAGTCTCCGCCCGGGGGCTAGTGCAATAATTGCCCAACGTCAAAGTTCGGACGCAACGGAGGCTAATGTCAATTTCACGGAAGGGGGCGGCACGCTGCCGAGTGCTGCGGTGGATGATGCCCCAAAAGCTGCCGACGCGAAGGCTCCGGAGTCGTCCGAGAGCGAGAGCAAAAGTGAACGAGCTGAAGACGCGGCGGCGCCCATCAAGACGAGGAAATACAACAGGAAACACATGGAGGCGGCCGTGGACATGCTCTTGGCTGGGAGTCCCATGAGCGACGTGGCGCAGCGCTTCCCGCTGCTGCACCAGCGCACGATTCGGCGGAGAGTCTTACGCGTGCAGAGAGGCGAAGTGGACCGGAGGAGAGGGCCCCGGCCGCTGCTGGAAGGGGGGCCGGAGCAGGACCTGGTGGCGTGGATTCTGGACTTGCAGAGTCGAGGGACGCGCGTGACCAAGAAGGACATCCTCGCAAGAGCGAACGAGCAGTACCGAGCGCTGACGGGGGAGACGGCGGAGGATCGGCTCAAGGAGGGATGGCTGCGCAGGTTTAAAGAGAGACATCCGGTGCTCTCGGGTCGTGCACCTACCGAGGGGAATCGAAAGAGGCAACACGAATCCAACAGCGAGAGCGAAGCCGAAAGCGAGTTGTCAGCTAGTGCAGATCGCGGCGTGTCAAGTGCACGATCAGCCGGTAAGCAGCAAGAGCTGGCGCCAGTCTCGGCAGTAGAAGAGAAGCAGGGGTCACTGAAGCGTTTGGAAGCGAGTGCAATGGAAGGCCCCATCTCGGCACCGAAGAGACGAAGGACTGCAAGCTCGCCTTCTATTCGTAGCTCCACCGCGCAACACACAGCAAAATTAAGTGACAGTGTTCACGAGAGTTCTAGTTTGCCGGGGCGACACCAGGCCGCGAGTGGGGGAAACCCTCATGCCTCTGAGCAGTCCAACAATCGGCTGGAAGAGTTGCAGCGTCAGCAGCTCGCAATGCTCCAGCAGCTATGTGCTTCAAACGACGTGCTATCCCGGATTGCGGGACCAAAGCGGGCTGTTAAGGACGCGAGCACAGAATAAGCTCGTGGACGGCCACCGTCGCTTTACGCACGTCGCTTCACAGCCACAAAGGATCTTCCTGCTGCCATGAAGAGTGATCACCTGCTGCTGATCTGCATCCTGTTACGACTGGTATGCTGGGCGGACGCAGAAATTCTTACGTCAAACTGCTTGCGAACGTGTGGCGAGTTCGAGCAGTGCTTCGTGTACAAGGATGCTGAATACTGCGCCAAGTTGTGTTCCCCGGGTCGGTGCAACAATGAGGCCGAAATGTGCACTTTGCGCGGTGTGTCGCCGTGTATTACGGAGCCTTGTTTGCCGGAGGCCATATGCGTACCCCGGGTCACATCGATAGTGGTCGACTCGACAGCAACCTCGTCGTGCGAGTTGCAATGCCAGCTCGTAAGCTCTCCAGTTTGCGGATCTGACGGTGTGTCGTATGCCAACTCATGTTTTCTTAAGAAAGCACGATGCACCACTGGAAATCCAGATCTGGTTGTAGCTTATCGTGGAATTTGCGAACGTGAGAAGGCTCTGAATGCCATGTATAATCCACCACCGCCACCACCGACCTCAACCTATAATGAAGATTGCTTGGCTGCAATCACATGTGCTGGTATACTGGATCCGGTTTGTACAAGTGCAGGTACCATGCGAAATTTGTGCTACTTTAACCGTGAGAGGAAATGCAATCTAGCAACGTTGGTGCTGATGCATACTGGGTCCTGTGAGGACACGAATGTGGTTCCTGTCTGTCCAGCAATCTGCACAGATGAGTACAAACCCGTGTGCGCGTCAAATGGCCAGCTCTACGGAAATGACTGTCTATTTCGTCAGGCCAAGTGCGCTCGACGTGATCTACTTGCCGTTAACATTGAACCTCGGACGCTTTCGGAGTGCGAAGAGTAGCCTTTCAAGAGATAAAGTGTTTACTTGCCTTCTTTAATGTGTTCCGCTATCGCGCTCTCGACATTTCGTGTCAGTCAGCCTACAAAACATGCAGAACGCACGCTCCAAAAGTTGATAGCGTATTACTAGCTCGCACGTGCGAGTTTCTCACGCTTATTGAGCCCCCTGGGCACCGAGGGGATTGTGCTGATGCAGGTGCACAGAGTTCATGTTACCGCCGCCATCACCTCCAAAGCGCGGGTCGTGGCCACTAGCGAGCGGTCGGATGCCAGACAGCGTCTTCAACTCTGTAATGATGCGAGCGCAGAGGTTCATGTACGTGAAGGCATTGCCGTCCAGACGCTGAAAGTCCAGCAAATAAATGTGCTGTTGCACCTTGTAAAGCTGGAGACCGATCTTGATGCGCTGCATCTGCTGCTGCAACTTGAGCTCGTCCTGGTTCATCACGGCACCAACGTTCTGGTTGTTGGGGTCTCCTGGAGGAGATTGCCACCGGCACTTTACGCGGTATGGCGCCACGACCTTCCATTCAAAGTGGAGCACGAAGAGCGCCTTGTATACTTCCGACATCACATGTGCTGGCTCCTTCTTCGACTGAATACCGAGGTACCATCTTCGTCGCTTGGGAGTGGGGGCAGCACCGTGTCCGTCTTCAAAACCAGGCATCCCATTACCTCCGGACGCTGACATCCGTGGTGCTTGCCCTGGAATATTTATTCCTCGCCCTCCAAAATTTCGAGGGTCGGGCAATGCTGATGAAGGGGTAACTAAAGGAGACGCTGCCATAGGAAGGGGCCCTCGTCCAGGGAGCAGCAATGTGCTAGGTTCGGGAGTCGAGAACGTCTTGGGTTTGTTATTCACCGTCCGAACATCCCGTAATTCTTTATCCAGAAAATAGTGTTAGACGAGAGGGTATTCTGACTGCTCACGGCAAAACTCAGCAAAGCAACATCCGATAGCAACGCACCATCAATGCGGATCTTAGCGTTCTTGTGGTCGAGGATAAGTTCGTACGCCACGCGAAGCGGGTGGTTTTCTCTCCTCTGGAGCAACGCTACAAGATGGTCGTGGCCGAGATTAGCAGCGTAACTCAGTGCCAAGCACTGTGATAGGCATTCCTCATCGATCTTGAAGGTCTAAAGCATCACACCAAGCAATAATGAGAATTGTACCACGAAATAAAAGATTCTTCCCGAACAGCGTGACAGTACCTCGTGCTCCACAATTTCCGGCGGATGCTGCAGGTACGGAGGCAAATCAATCTGGAACCACGGGTGCTGCCTGATTTCCGGGATCGTGATGCGCTTCATGGGGTCCACCACGAGCATGCGCGGGATGAGGTCGCGCGCCATCTCCGACAGGTGGCTGGGCAGCGAGTACATACCGCCACGGATCTTCTTGAACAGGTTAGGAATGCTCTCATCATCGAACGGCAGGCTTCCACAAAGCAGCGCGTACAGAATGACGCCGCAGGACCACACGTCCACTTCGGGGCCAGCATACAAGCTGCCTGAGATCACCTCGGGCGCTGCGTAGTTGGGGGAGCCGCACGACGTGCGCAAAAAGTCTCCGTCCTCCATGCTGTTGGACAGTCCAAAGTCTGCGATCTTGATGTTATTGTCCGCGTCCAGCAGCAAGTTCTCCGGCTTCAGGTCTCGGTGCACGATGCGGTGGAAATGGCAGTACTCGACTCCGGAGATGATCTGGTGGAAAAAGTGTCTCGCCTCCTCCGGCGCCAACTAGCCCACAAATAATAACAACAACAACAACAACAAAAACTGGTCAGCATCATAACCAGGTAAAACCAGCAACTTGGCCACCCACCCGTCCTTTCGACACGATGTAGTCGAAGAGTTCTCCGCCGGCGATGTACTCGAGCACCATGAAGATATCCGTGGGCGTGTCGATCACCTCGTACCTGCAGCAATAACAGCAACAAAAATAAAGTCAGTAAAATAAAATACCGGTATCCCCCCCCAACTCAAGCCCCTGCGCGACCTACAGCCGGATGATGTGGGGGTGGCGCATCTTGCGCAGCAGCGTGATCTCGCGCCGCACCTTCTCGCTCATGTCGAGGCTGCGGATCTTGCTGCGGTTGAGGATCTTGATCGCCACCTTGTGGCCCGTGATCTCGTGCTCGGCCACTGGTCACATGCAGAAGAAGAAGAAGAAGAGGAAGAAGAAGAAAAAAAACATTTTGTTGTCAATATTCACAGTAGCAATCCCCGAATTTCGCCTTAACAGCGGCAGAAAAAGCGCCCCACGGCTGCACGTACACTTGACCTTGCCAAAGGAGCCGATGCCGAGCGTCTTGCCCAGGCGGTAGTGGCCTAGCTGCACGGGGATGTCGCTCATGGTCTCGGGGCTCGTTACGTGGGCTCGGCTTCGGGTCTGTGCGCAAAGAAAAACGGGTCAGGCCAGTTGGTCGGGTGTACCACATCAATACCGATGGAGAACCGGTAAGCATGGGGGAGAGAGAGCGGTATTCGTGTGTGCCACGTGAAAAGACGGAAGCGCACTTCAACGAGGACACCGGAACCTCGAGACAATGTTCCGCGGCTTTCAGGCGCCGTTTAACGGCCCGATACTCTCGCCGATCTTCAATCGGTGATGTGCTGAGAGTGATGAGCCCCGTGGAGGAGCACACCTAGCCGATCCTCTCCTCCCCATGCGACGGGTACCATGAGACGACTGTGCCAGCTGAGCTGAGCCCACAGCGCGTGGATTTGTTATCAAGAAAACATCAGGTGGCTGCAGCGTGTAAACGAAGGCAAGCGGAGTGGGGCGACCCGCACAGTGAATGCGTTGCTGCAGGCGCTGCATCGCCAATGTGCGTGTTTAATACCTAGACTTTAACCAATTTGCGGCAGGAGTACCAGCCAGCGAAATTGATCGAGTAGTGCCGTCACAGACGAATTTTGTGCCTCTGCCACCCGAACGATAGACCATTCCCGGCTCGAGCGTACTTGGTGTCGAAAAGCGAGCATCTCCATGGCGCTAGCCAATATTTGTGGCGCCTCCATGGCACTCGAGCGGCTGCTGAATGTGGCGTCAGG
>BSXT01001806.1:0-23607 GCA_030267785.1 Phytophthora fragariaefolia | reverse complement strand
CCCACTGTTTCAACTAACCCCCGTTTATTGTTACGGGTAGTGTTGGTAGTACTGGGACCACTTATACTAGGTGGTATTGTAGCTCCCACTGCTGAAGTAGAGTGTGATGTCTCTGTTTCTTCAGTCATTTCTTGCCCAAAAGCACGTGACACAATCTCAACACTATGCTGTGTGTCAAACATGACATGTCTAGAGTATATGAACTTGTTATTGTACACATCCAAAAGACGATATGCCTTGTACTCTTCCGAAATTCCTAGGAATCGGCACTTAGTTGCTCGGGCTGAAAGTTTCTTATCCTTTCTTCTTTCGGTAGGTACATGGGCAAAGCAAGTACTTCCCCAGATGTGAAGGTCACTCACATCAGGAGCTTTCCCGTATACCTTCTCAAAAGGCGTCCTATTTTGTAACCGACTCATCGGTGTTCTATTTTGTACGTATGTCATGTACATGAGTGCCTCTGGCCACCATCGTTCGGACATACCAGCATCCTTTAGCGCACACCTTACCTTGCCCATTTTGGTTTGGTGGTCTCTCTCAGCAGCTCCATTTTCTTCTGGACAATATGCATTCGACTTTTGGAATAATATCCCTTTGTCTTTGCAGAGCTTATTAAAGGCTTGATTTACAAACTCAGTGCCTCCATCAGATCTAATTCGTCTTATTGTGAACTTCCCTTCACGTTCTAATTGTAGTAACAACGTTTTAACTTTGTCATTTACTTCTGTTTTGTTGCGCAAGACATAAGTCCAACGCCATGATGTCTGGTCATCAATAATGCTTAAAAAATATCTAATAGTTCCCACAGTTCCGTAAACTCCTATCGTTTTCATCGGTCCGTTAGTATCCATGTGAATAGTGCTAATAGGACGAGAATCTCGAGTTCCATGCAAACTTCTATATGACATTCTTCTCATTTTCATCTCCGCACACGTGGAGCAGAAGAAGTTCACTTGGTTTAGTTTACTTCGCTCCCCATATGGAATGCCCTTAACCAATTGCTTAGACATCATGTCTACAAGTTTGTCTTTGTTTACATGTCCAAACCTTACATGCCATTCCTTCAGCAGACTCTCAAGTTTGGTCTGGTTTGGAATTGAGAGTGGTCTACAAGGCATTGTCTTGATGGCATTGCACATTACCTGTCGTTCTCTCATTGTGCATGCTTGTATATAGTAGGCCCCATTAAATGCTTTAGCCACAAACACCAGCTTATGTTTCCAAAGTACAAATTTGTACATTGCGGTGCTACTTTCAATTATTTGATAGCCAGATCTTTTAAGCCAGTACTCACTTAGTATATTTGATGTGGCATTCGGTACTAATGCTATATTGTTAAACTGTACTACTTTAGTACCGGTTGGACTCATAACATGCAATTTAATGGTGCCAAGATGTGTATTTCTCAATTTAGACCCCTGTCCAAAAGTAAACATGTAATCCTCATTCGGACTCTTGGCCACAAAGACCGATGCACGACCTGTCAGTCCATGGCCACATCCTGTATCCAGTACCCAAGAATTTTCTGTCAGCTCATTCAAGGGTTTTAACAGAAAGGGATAGCACTGACTTACCGTATCTTCGAAGGCTTTCGCCTTTCTTTCCAGCTCTTCGGCAGCAGATGCGACCTTGGCGTTGTTGACTGGCACGACTTCCTTACCATCAAAGTCGTCCATGTCTTCGTCGCTGTCACTGTCTGGCCCGCTGGATACCACCGGTGAATCAGGAGTTGAATCTCTACCAGGTGTCACCGGCAGATCCTCTGACGTAGGTTCTGTAGTACCACTTTGGCTGTTGTTAAGCTTTTGTAGGCTTGCCGCATCCACAGGAATCTCAACAGGCACTTCCTGTTTGGCAGGTTGGACCTTTTGCACACTAGCATGATCCGTCTTCCGAATTTTTAACGGTTTTGGCTCGCTGTGGATATCCTTGCGGCCGGCACCGAGCGCCATGTCGTGCTTGCGCTTGGGGCAATCCTGCATGAAGTGGGGTCCCACTCCACCCATCTCATTGTACTTTCCTTTGCAGTAAAAGCACGCGGCCTCATCGATGCTGCCCTTGCGCTTCCCCAATTTCTTGGTAGGATCCCTTTTTCCACCCGCACCAACCGAGGCAGCGTGGTTGACCGGTACTGATGAAGCGGCTTTACCCATAGACTGGATTTCTGCTCTGCTCTTGTTACCGAAGATGCTCTTCATCTTTTTCTCCACCTTTTCTATGGTGAACTCTTCGGGGGTAAACGTGACGCTTGGGCCCCAAAGATGGCTCGGAATGAGTGCCAACACCTTTCCAATCATCAGCTGGCTTGGCAATAGATGCACGTGCAGCGCCTCTTGTCCTTGCCGATTTAGACGATTTCGCACGGCGCGTATGCGCTGAAACAGCTCACTGATAGAGCTAAAGTTCATAGCCAGAGTACGCTCAAACTCCGCTATTAGCTCCACCATCCCCATGGCATTGCTTTTCCCGAAATCAGCTTCCAGCTGTCGCCAAAACTGTGGCACCGGCTGCGACTCAAGTGGTACGCTTAATTGCGTCATATAGCCATGCGGGAGCGTCTGGTTGAACAGATCACGGAGATACGACTCCTGCTCCTGCAAAAAGGCTGTTTCCAGCAGGTGTTGATTACGCTGCTGTTGTGTCGCATTGTCTCCAATAGCCGGAATAGTAGCCGGATTTGTTACAAAACCTGGTAGCCCAACGTTGGTGCAGATCGACCGGCTTGAATCTCGGTAACACGACGTCGATTGGTCATCTGCGTCAAGTGCGCCAACACGGCATCTTTCCACCGCTGGAAGTCGCTGGCCTTGCCATTGAACTTCAGCCCCGAGAAATCAGACTTATTTTCCTTGGCCATCTTCAGTACTCAATACTTGAAATGTTAAACAAGAAAGTTGTTTTAAACTTAATATATTTTTCTCTTAGTGCCTTCTAATAGACTGAAGTGCTCAGTCGTTGGCAAAAGGAGAAGTGAGCTCCTTTTGCCAATGCCATCATTGCACGAGTGAAGGGGGCAGCCCTGAGCCGGCCTCTGATTGGTAGTTGAAAGCCTGGACCTTTCACCGAGGGATAGTGTATACTTAATTTTACTATACTTATCTTAACTTGTGTATGCTAAGGCCCCATCATATGCAGTGCTGGTATGGGGCTCACTCTAACAGAACGCGAGCTGGGTAAAGGCGCAAGAAGTCCGAGCTCAGAAGAACTCCTTGAATGGCCAGATTCGTCTTCCAGCCTACCCAGAACTATCACGAAAATCGCGAGATAGCGTTGATCGGTGGTAAGTATAAAGCTGATCGGGTGCAGGTGATTCACTGGGTTGAAGAGGCCGTGTCCGCCGAGAACGAGAATCAGAGCTCAGACCGAAAGATCGAGTACATGTTCAACAAACTCGGACAAGACCCTCGCCAATCAAACAGTCAGCTCTTTCAAGAGCATCTGAGCCAACTAAAGGACAACGAGTGTATACAGCTCTCTCCCCCTGAATTAGACAGCCGAAGTGCTTGAGTAAAAGGAGCCCGTATACTTTTGAAATTGCATAGCTGAATCTTACCAGGAAGAAGGTATATTCACGAGCTGATAGCTCCTCTTAACGTTAAGAAAAGTGCCATTCATGATTTCGTCATATCACTTCATTTGTGAGGTACGGTATCCGTGGGCAGCGCATGTCCGGTCACTTCATATTTCCGGTCCAGCCAACCCTATACGAAGCAGCAAGACTCGAACAGCGGTGACAAGTCAACGAGTGGCTTTTTGATTGCTAAGTTTGATCGGTTGGAATCGCACAACGCTCACCTTCAGCTTGATGTGTCGTTTGACCCAATTGGCGCCATTTTCACGATACAGCAAGCTACCGGTGGTAGTGAAGTTAAGGGGCCAACATGACACCGAACACGACAGTGGTCGATTTGTAGCACTTAGCTTTTGTATTGGCCAAAGTGACAGGAAACGTGAACATGGGTGGTCAACGATCTCAGCAATATCTTACGAATTGTATGAGCTCTAACGTGACCGGAAATACGCTGCCCACGGATACGCAGTTTTTTTAGGTTTCTGATTTTGGCTCCACGCTCTAATACTGTGGTATTTGTTTCAATTCGTTATAAAGTCGTTCGTTTGAGTCCAAGATGTATCTCTGCTTTTTTTGTCGTTCTAAGCAACTCATTTACAAAGTATAATACGATGTGTGCCTATTACTGTACACTTTTCCTAAGCGGATTCAAATATGTTGTTTGTCTCTTCGAGAGAAGAGAAGAGTTATCCTTGCGTCTAAGTACAAACAAATATACTCATTTTAAGCGACAACGATACATTCAGTCAAGTGCCTAAGCTGCACTGCAGCCTGGGGCTTTCAAAACTAGAGAAGGCTTCCTGCAGTAGACAAGAAGAGAAGTGAGCTCCCCATTACCTTGCAATACCTGATCCTTCGACCCAATCGAGTGTACTACTTCCGTTGATCCCTGCGGTTCCTGCTTGGCTAGCGATCGAGTGACGTACTGAGCTAGTAATTGAGATGGATACTCCACCAGGTGATATGACACCGTCGCTACCAGGAGAGTGAGACCGAAGCGCGTGATCATGCGATCGTAGTAACTTGCTTGACCTTTGACAGCGTTGTTGTAGATGATGAACCCGTGCAGGAGATAGATTGAAAAACTCACTTTGCCACAGTAGCGCAGCGCACTCCACTCAAAGAGAGACGACAGACCGGATGGTACCAACATCTCCGACACAATTACCACAGTCAGCAGCACGCTTGTGAACGGGAAGCCCGGGGTCTTGGGAGATATATTGCCGTGGACCCAGTGGAAGAAGAGCCCCTGAAAAGCCAAGCTCAGTAGCAGCGATACGGCAATAAACTCGACTACTCGTAGCGATCGGAGTTGGCGCCGGCTGAACTCGAATCCGTTCTCTTTTCTCCAAGTATCAAACGTCACGAAGACCACAGCAGCCATCGAGCCTGCCACAAACGTCGGAGCATGCGACGACAGCGTCATGTGGTCCCAACGGTACGAGTACCAGCCTTTGTATCCAATCCATGCATACGCCGGGATAAACGGCACCCACCAGAGTTGCTTCAGCCTCAGCACTGCCAGGACTAAAACTGGGATGAAGAAGTAGTACGTGATCTCTAACGGCAACGTCCACAACACGAAGTACCGGTTGTGGAAGTCGAACGTGAGCACCTTGAACAAGTCGTAGTTCTCGGGTGTGTCGATGAGGTAGTATCTGCGCTTGGCATCGTCTGGCAGCATCCAGAGCAAAGTCGCCACTAAGGCGAACAACGGGTAGACCCGGAAGAACCTCTTGGAGAAATAGTCGGCCAACGTGAACGCCCACTTGCGAGTGCTTGCACCTTGTGCCAGCAGCTTCATGCTCTTCTTCATGAATAACATTGTCAACAGAAACGAGGACAAAACAAAGAACGCGTCTACTGCGCAGGCGCCCAAGTTGAGGTCCTGCATGTACTCGTGCGAGTGTTGCGACACCACAAGTAGCGCGGCAAGGCCTCGAACTCCGTCGAGAAACAAAATCTTTGCCGGTGCTGCCGCCGCCTCTGATGTCTTCTTGGCGGTGGCGGTTTTCCCCATTTCGACGTCCGAGTGGACTTCGAGAGCGTCCTGGGATAGTAAAGTGACGGTCTCGAGGTCGTCCGCATGTGCTTGAGTCATTGTGGACGCTTCGAGGCTACGGGTGTGCACCAGAGGAGCTTTTGCAGACTGATTGCCACCGACACTCGTCCTCTACGTTCGATCTCCGTCCGCTCTACACCACTACAGGCTATGCCACGAACACCCAAAACGTGTCGTTTGCTACTGTGGTCATACAAGGTCGCAAGGATTCCATCTGCTGAATTCCCTGGCGTGTCCTTGTGCCACCTGTGGTTCTTCACCATGAGGTGGTTTTCATCAAACTGTACCACAGCAATGTATCCAAGCTCACTTGAATCACAGGCTGGTGGTGATAAGACTAGCAGAAGGATCAACTTACTACCGGTACTCACTTCTCGCGTGAACCGACGTAACACCGAGAAGTTCTCGGAAGTCTGCAAGGGATTGTGTTTTGACAAGGATTGTATTATAATAAAACTGAGGCGATCCTAGTCCAGGAAATACCTGTAGACGTACTCTTCGTCGGTCTTGTCTGCGGCCCCTACCACTTTCGCGCACTCATGATACAATGTGGAGACTTCGTCGGACAAGTTGCGCGCCGATCCGTGGTACTTGATGAGGCAGTTGGTCGGAATGGAATGCATCAGCGTCTTCACGGGTTTTGTACAGCTTGGGGACCGACAGAAGAGCAAAAAATCGCGCTCTGAAAAATTGAGAACGCCGAATAGCGAGTCGACATCGGTGCGAACACCTGAGGTCTCCATCGCACACGAGCTAAAGAGGTTGCCGTTGTCCAACACAGCCTTGGTAGTTTGGCTGATGTCGGCAGGGCACTCCCTTCCTGTCGCCACCGCTAAAACGATGCATCCCAGCAGCAGAACAAGTTGGACAAACGCGGATTTCAGCATATCTGGAATGGACTGGTTGAAGACGGCGGAAATTGAGGAATGGCAACGGACACGAGTATTTGGTCAGCGCAAAGTGGCCAGAACAGCAGCCACGCCCGTCTCAAGGCGCTGTCTCGTGGCTCAATTGCTGTAGTTCTGACCCTCGGTAATCACGAAATGAACATCGGGCGATCATGCTAAGAAGACCATGTCACAGCTGGCTCTGCCTGATCACATCTTGTAGCCCCCCTGAGGAAAACAAAAGCGCCTCATGGTACGGACAGAGCGCACGCCATCTCAATCCGCTCCATTTGATCTTCAACGCGATCAGCTGGGAGCGGTAGTATCCAGAATGGAGGGATTTAGCTGTTCGTGGCATGTGGTGTTTGCCAAAAGAAGCTCACGCCCACGCTGAGAGTTCACCTGCACCGACACGAATTATATGTAGAAACTAGTCCCCGCGTTTACCAGTCCACACAAGTGTGTCTGCGGCACACTTGCTACCACACCTCAAAACTACAATCGTGTTATTTTACATGTACCTACTTTTGCTGAACACGGCGAAACGGTCGCTGGCGTTTCGGTGTGGCCTGTCCCCACTGTTATATTTCTATAAATAACAGAATATTTTCTTTGTTCTGTTTTTACATGTAAAACTTGTTCATTTTTTAATTAAACCTTCTAAATTTATATACATTCGTATTATTAATAGATACAGTACTGTACAGTACCGCAAGAATGATCAACTGAAGAAATTGCCGGCGATTGGTCAGCAGCATTGAAGCCGTGTAACCCTCTTGAAGCCGATCATGGGGGATCATTAAAAAGAGGTCATGGCAGTACCGGTATACTGGTACCGGTATAATAACTGTACAGTCTTTGCGCTTTTCCGTTCCCGCCAAAATTGTCAAAAATTCAAACCACAAATTTCACCGTTGGCGATGGAGGACGCAGACGACGTGGGCCGCTCTTCGAGGCGGTTGCGGCGCTCCCACTTGACGCCGCTGCTCTCGGACCAGCTGCACGTGTCCACACCCCCCTGGGGCTCCTCCTCCACGCGGCAGAGCGCGTCGCAGAACGCCGAGAAGCCGTCGAAAAGCGGCGCCGGGAGACCCTCCAGACGACTACTGAATCGTCAAAAATCCGGTGGCAAACGAGCGCTGAAAGCTATTTTTGACACCGAAGCAGCTGGAGAAACAAATGTTTCCGAAAAATCACAGTTGAAATCTGAAATTCGGCAATCAGGGGCTCCATGTCAAGACCGCAAGCGAGCCGCTGCGGACGGACGGGAGCAGTTCCCGAGCTCGACGCTGACTCAGCACAAGAAGAAGTCGATGAGAAGATTCCAGCAGGGCGAAAATGTGGCGTCAAAAATGATTTTTGACGAACAAGTTGAAGTTGTTCAAGTTGAAGCTGCAGCTCTTCAAAACCCTAAAGGGGTGCTGCTCAAACGAGCGGTGTCGAGTCATACAATGTCGGTGTCGACTTTTTCACCGGCTCCGGTGTTGCCGCCCAAGTTGCTTCGGCACCGAGCATCGGAGCAGTCAATTAGTGTGATGGCAGCAAGCGCTCCCCCGCCAGAGCCGATCCTGCCAACGGTGTATTCAAGCCGACATCCAGATCTCAATGTGATATCGCCTGAAACAGTGGTAGAGCTGTTGAGAGGAGAGTATGAAGGCCGGCTGGCAGGGTTCGAGCTGCTGGACTGTCGATTCCCCTTCGAGTTTGAGGGAGGGAGTTTACACGGTGCTACGTCGTTGTGCGATCCGGATGCGATGGAAGCAAAGTTTTTCGTGTCGACGGAACTGGAGACTTGCACGCGTACGGCGCTCATATTCTTTTGTGAGTTTTCGGCGAACCGTGCCCCGAAAATGCTGCGTCATATCAGGAATGTGGACCGAAGACTGCATGCGGATAAGTACCCGGAGCTCTACTACCCAGAATTGTATCTAATCGATGGTGGCTACAAGAACTGTTTTGAGACACAGCAGCATGAGCTCTGTGCACCTTCCGCAGAGTATATACGTATGGATGATGAGCGATTCATTGAGGCGTGCCGCCACGAATTTGCAGCGTGGCGTCGGCGCTGGAAACCCCACAAGACAGTTGCTAATTGTGCTGCAAATTTGGAAAATGGTCAACGGCAGTTCTCTGGGATTGACCAAGATCATGACCGCTCTCAGCTGTTGCACGGAGTGCGGTCGCTTTTCGACGTGCTCTAGAGTGTACAGCCGGCTCCAGCAAAGAGGAATTGGAGTACAAGTAATTTATAGGCCTGGTATGACTTCGCTTCTGTGGGCAGGAGAAAGTAAAGCAAATAATTAGAATACAGCATGACAAGAAGAAAATTCGTTCATGTTATGTGAGCTATCTTGCCTTGAAATTTCACCTCTCCGGCCCACTCTCAGCGTTTTCACGAATGCACCAGGCTCCAGAATTGTGATTTCTGTCAAGATATCCGACTGAATGACTGGCCGAATCAATCTTTGCTGAACATCAAAGTATTGTACATGTACATGTATAGCAGCAGGCATGATGAGAACAGTACATGGCGGGCCGTCCAATGAGCCTCGATGTTAACTTTTTGACTTCGAGACGCAATCTCAATCGCTTCACTGGTAATTCGCCCTGCAGCAGTAGCTTCAACTACCACTCAGAGCCCTCTAGCGCCATAATATTATTTTATCTCAAACCTGGTAGCACCCCCTCCAGCTGTGATGCTATCAATGAGAACTCGGATAGATTTTACTTCTACGTGTCAGTGCGTGAAGTGGGGGCGACCCCGGTGCATCACAAACTACTGTGACTCACATTGTGACATACAACTCTTTTCGTAGGATTAAGAAAATGTGGGTTTTGCTCAACTTGCTGTATAATAGAAATTTGTATTATTCCATGAAAATGAAATTCGAAGCCCACATCATGGATTGCGATCGTCGCCTCTCTCACGAGCTCCTCTTCCCACTCTTTTCTCACCCGTAAGGCTACAGTAGTCCCGCAGCGATTCCATGGGTTAAAGCTCGAGTGGAGATGCGCTGGCGACCCGTACATTAAGCATTTGATCGCAACTTGAAATGAAAAGGGTACGCAACTGACAAGCATCGTTTGTGATTTAACGTGATGTCAATGTTAAGTGCTGTGATGGTGCTTCTAACCTTGTCAACTACGCCGCAGCAGCACCCATGATCGCAGCAAACTCGACCGGTTTGGCCAGTTGCAACGCAGCTAGTGCCGAGAACACGTCAGCTTGTGCCACTTGCCGCACAATCGTCCTGTGGGCGTTGAAGTAGAGCAGCAGCCGTGCCGGGCATGTAATGCTCAGTCCGATTATCCGAGCAACCATCATTTCATCGCTCAACACGTGAGGGAACATGGAGACGATGATCTGGCGCGTGAACCGCCCCGTGAACTCGCCGACCGCTTCGACGAGACAGCCACCAGGCTCTCCGCAGATCTTGCGAACTTCGGCAGCTTCTTCATTGTCACCGTCGGGTTCTTCCTCGACGTACACCATCACTTGGGTGGTGGCGATAGTGCACGAGCGGTGATTGAAGTTGGGCTTGTCCAGCTGCAGACTGAACTCGTAGATGCCGTTGGGAGGCGCGGCTCCGTCCGACTGGTCCATGAACATGCGCGAGAAGCTGCAGCCTTCGTCCCCGGAGCGAGGTCTCTCACTGCCGCCGAACAGAATGTTGTCCACGGTGCCCAGCACCAAGGTCTCGAGTCGTTGGCGGGTCTGCAGCAGGTATGTGACGTGGATGTCGCGACGCTCGAGCAGGTACTGCACCTGCTGCTTGAGGTCGTTGATGTCGAGCGTCAAGTTGAACACGCGCGACTCGTGCTCCTGGTAGTCGCAACGCTCCTTCTTCTGCGTTTTGCTCATCCGGTACGGACGTTTGCGCTGGTCGTCGGGCACGAACTTGCCGCCCCGCCGCTTCTTGGGCTTGGGGTGCGGGGGCTCGCACGTCGCCGTCATTCGAGGCTGAGACTCGGCACCACTGGAACGCAACGGCGACGCCGCCTCCGCCGGCGAGCACAAAAGGTCGGAGATGTTCATGTCGACACCACGCGGGACTTGTGCAGCACTTGAGCCTCCGGCCGCGAGTTCTGGAATGGCGAGTCGACTCGCTCAAGTCTCAGCAAAACATTCGCGGTCGAGCCAGAAAGCGCCGGCGACAGCCACCTCTCGTCGCCCACGACGCCGTGGGACGTCAGGGCTCAACGCCTGCAGCTTTCGACTGCACGCGTGTCATCCCCATCATCGTCACGAACGTTGCGCTGCTTCATCTGCCGTGCACCTCTGCGTCAAACGCCGCTGAAAGCATTTCACGGTCATGATGCGACGAACTGCGTGGGCTCTTGGCACGGAGCACGGCGTTCCGTGCATTCGTCCTGAAGGCTACCGGTATTGGGGTGCCATGAGCTGGGCGAAGACACGCGGTCGGGCCTTGCGGAGAGCCCCCAAGGCCGACAGGATGTTGATCTGGGCGACCTGGTGCGTGATGCTCCTGCACGTGTCGAAGTACAGCACCAGCTGAATAGGGCACGTCACGCGGAAGCCGACGAGCTGCGCCACGAGCGCCTCGTTGCTCAGGGTGTGTGGGAACAAGGCGGCGAGCATCTCGCGCTTGATCCTGCCCGCGAACACGCCGCTGGCCTCCACGACGCATCCGTTGGTGTCGCCGCACAACCGTCGAGTGTCGGCTGCGTCGACGACTGCTTCGTCCTCGTCCTCCTCGACGAAGCGCGTGACGTTGATGGACGTGGTGCTCCACGATCGGTGGCTGAACACGTGCGCTCCTCCGCCGAGCACGAGGTCCTGAACCTCGCCGCCGGTCTCCACACCGGCCAAGTGCTGGAGCGGGAAGCGGCATGCCAGCGCTTTCGCCGTCACGCTGAGTCCGTCGCTGTTGAACTCGTTGAGGAGATTCGCCACGATGCATACGACGTCGCTCTCGATCCGCTGGCGGTGCACGAACAAGTGCGTGAGCCATAGCTCGCGGCACTCGAGCAGGTGCTGCACCTGCCGACGCAGCTCGTTGATGTCCAGCGTGAGATTGAACACGCGCGACTCGAACTCCTCGCACTCCTGGCGACGTCTCTTTCGGGCGGCGCTGAGTCGATACGGCCGCTTGCGCTGGTTGTCGGGCACGACTGACTTGGGCTCAGTCGACCTCGAGCCGTCGAACGGTGCGTCTGAAGGCGAGGTGACCTTGAAGGAGCACTCTCCGTCACTGCACCGTCCGCTTGGACTGGTGAGCACAACAGGTCCATCGTGGTCGAGGAACCTGCGCCAAAGCTGAATGACGTTTGCCCAGTCGAGGCACTCAGCTCGAGCATGAGGCTGTGAGACCGAACGAGTTCATGCTGGTGGCATGCAGACGCCGGAACTTGCCAGCATGGAGACGGGCGAACGAGCTCGACTGGCGACTAGAGTGGGGCCACGCGTGGTGACAAGCGTTTCTATAGCGTTGCGTTGGTCTCATTTTGACAAGGCGAACGCGCTGTCGTCATAGCCTGCCGCCCAGATACACATGCTCCAGTATCGACGAAGCCTACACGGACTATGACCTTCATGTGCGTTGTTGCGGATGCTACGTGTTTTATAGAGTATTACGTTTGCTTTGTCTGTAGCGGGGCCGATAGTGCTACGGGGAGGCGGGAGGCTTTCACTTGGAGAGCTTGCGCTTCTTGGAGGGCTCCTCCACGCTCTCGAAGTACTTGAGCGAGTCCTTGGGGTTGGCGGTCATGGTCTTGGCGCCCTTCTTCCAGTTGGCGGGGCACACCTCGCCGTGCTCCTCGTTGAACTGGAAGGCCTCGATGAGGCGCAGCACCTCGTCCACGTTACGGCCCACGGGGAGGTCGTTGATGGTGATCTGGCGCAGCACGCCCTCCGTGTCGATGATGAAGAGGCCGCGGAAAGCCACGCCCTTCTCGTCGCCGTCCTGCACGAGCACCTCGTACTTGGTGCTCAGCTCCTTGGTGACGTCGGCGATGAGCGGGATGTTCATCTCGCCCAGGCCGCCCTTCTTGCGCGGCGTGTTGATCCAGGCCAAGTGCGTGAACTTGGAGTCGATGGAGGCGCCAATGACCTGCGTGTTGAGCTTCTTGAAGTCCTCCACGCGGTCGCTGAAGGCGCAGATCTCCGTGGGGCACACGAACGTGAAGTCCATGGGGTAGAAGAACAGCACCACGTACTTGCCCTTGTAGTCGGCCAGCGAGATGCGCTTGAACTCGCCGTTGACCACGGCGTCGGCCGTGAACTCGGGCGCAGGCTGGCGGATGGTCAGCACCATGATTGTATCACTGACGAGAGAGGCACTTGCGGGGCAGCGCGCAGATCTAGAACTGATGGATCGGATCCCATCACGCGCCTATCCCTTGCAAATCCGGTATGTGTTTCAACCGGTTAACAGGGTGGTCCACACCAGTCTGGTGTGCATCTCAAGTGTAGTATATGTACTACTTGTGTACCCAATACACCGCCTAAAGTGCGCCCCGCCGGGAAGAAGGCACCCATTCCGAGCAGAGCCCACGGAGGAAGCGCAGCCATGTCGTTCAGCGGCTTCTACTCGGTGGTGAACGCGCTCAAGGACAAGTCGGCGGAGGCCATGACGACGCTCAGCGCGGACCTGCAGGACTTCAAGGCCATCGTGCAGGAGGACGTGGCGGAGCTGTCCAAGAGCGTGCGCGAGGGCCGCCTCAGCCTCGACCAGGGCGGCGGCGACTCGGACCGGGAGGAGAAGGACGACGCCGATGAGCACGACAAGCCCCGGGACCCCACGCAGAGCGACTCGGAGCCGGCAGACGACCCGCTGGCGGCGCTCAAGAGCTCGATCTTCTCCTTCGACGCGCTGGGGTCGCTCAACTCGGTGGGCAGCAGCGTGCAGGGCCAGCTCAGCTCCGTCAGCAGCAGCGTGCAGGGCCAGCTCAGCTCTGTGGGTAGCAAACTCACGTCGCTGAACGTGGGCAGCAGCTTGGGCTCGCTCGAGGCCATGGGCTCCAAGCTGCTCAACTCGGCCGACGAGTTCCTGGGCACGCTGGCGGGCGACGCCGCGTTCGACGACGACGAGGAGCTCAGTGAGAGCGAGCTCAGCGCGCGCAGATTCCGCCTGCTGGCGCTGCAGGAGGACTCGGAGACGTACGTGGACCCGCCGCTGGATGTCGAGACCTTCGAGAAGTGGAAGCTCGCCACGCCCGCGGACGAGCTGGCGGAGATCCAGCAGGAGGTGCTGGAGAACTACCCGACCGTGGGCGCCAAGTTCGCGGAGCTCGTGCCGTCCGTGGTCGAGGCGGACGTGTTCTGGGCGCACTACATTTACAAGGCCTCGCTGCTGGCGGCGCAGGAGCAGCGCGGCGCGGATCTACTCGAGCATGGTGCGTTGTCGGCTTTGAATTGGGAAGCGGTTGAGAGAGTGGGCTTACGTGCGGTGAGTTGCTGCAGCTTTGAACGACAGTGAGGAGGAGATCGGCTGGGACGTGGACTCACCCAAGGCCAAGGATGACGAAGGCAAGCCGATCTTCCCCGATGACGAGTCGAAGGAGGAGGAGGAAGAGGAGAAGGCGCCTGCACCTGTTGCCAACGGCCCTACTTCTTCGAGTGACGGTGAGAGCTGGATTGAGCTAGACGAGCGGAAGGAGTCGACATCTTCGGGTGCGTCATCGAACCTTAAGGAGCCGACTAGCTCCCTGGCTGACTTGAAGCTAGACGAGGGAGACGAAGCTGCGGAGGAGGATTCGCTAGACTGGGGTGATGACGACGACCTCGCAGTCCCGGAGGCGACTACTGCCGCTATTTCGGATGCTAAGGCCTCTGAAGCCACCCCGGCAGCGCATGAAGACGCCACCAAGCGCGGGGAGGACTGGGGTGAGTGGGACTAAGTTAAGTCGTCGGGCGCGGTGCCCGCACATACTTCATGCGATCCTTTTCAATCTCGTTTTCCGTACGCTGCCGTGGCAGCTTATATTGGTTATCGAGCTTCATCATTGTGTACTACCCTCCGCTTGCAAATGTGTTACGTTCACAAACTACGGTGTTAGAATCGCGAGTAGCGAGGTGATTTATGTGTGATATTTGTGAGATGTCAAGCAAACCGTAGAATTGTTCGGTTATCACGTGGACAGCTGCAATCTGGCCTTGCTCGTGCGTGTATACATGTCCATGTCCATCAGCCCCCCCCCCCCTCTTCTATTCATCGCGTTGGACCGAGCGTGTATACAGTCACAGCTCGATCGAGCATCTGATATGCGTACGTTCCACTACAACTTCACAGTTTTTTTACCAAGTACATTCATGCCATTAAAGTACGAATGCAACCGTGATACGCTCGATTCCAAGACTAAGGAGTTTGTATGGCTCGGAAGTTTATAACAGCACAACATCGGAGATGTATGTTTTGACCTCTGCATATATAATAGCATGAGTAGCAAATGCTTTATAATATTGGAATGGTATGCTGTAAATTTTGTTCTCTTACATCAGCAGCGGGTGAGCAGCTTCACGCTCCAGGCGCTGGACAGTCTCCAACAGCCACTCGAAGTTGTGCTGTTGGGCGATGCGTTTCAACAACCGCAAAGTCTCGAGAAGGGATTCACGAACTCCAGGCCTTAATGCGTATGTGCCCGAGCATGGGCAATACTCACGCATCTTGTGCTCAGCGGGCAGATAGCACTTGCTGCAGTACAAATCTTGTAGTTGATACGCCACAGATTGCGCCTGAACCATTTCAACAAGCCGCATCTCAAAAGCCGTCTTGTCGTACAATGCGAAGCATCGGGGGCAGTGCCATAGAGAGGTAGCTTCAGAGTCCTCGCCTTCCTGTCCTTCTTCATCTTCATTCGAGCGAGACGTGCTTCCCTTGAACAGCTGCGGGTCTCGGCACAAGTCTACAGACCGGCAGAGATTGCAGCACAGGCAAATGACATCTTGGACGGTAAAAGACAGCGACGGGTTGCGGAACTGCGCCTCATCCGCGAACTCACTCATGCGAAGCAGCTTGAGCAAAGTACGCTTCATCTTGCTGACTTGTGTTTCCACGCTTGGTTCTAGCACAAATACAGCACTCACAAACTTCACCAGCTCCAGCGCAGGTGACTCCATTGGGAGGTGCGAGCCAGAGAACACGGGAAAGCTGTCCCTGTCCATGTTATACGTCAGTATTTCAGGTACCAGTCTCAGCAACTTGTCCGAGAAGTACGAAGAGACAAGTCGTTGCGAGTACTTCGCAAGAGGGCTCAACTGCTTCTCGTCTTCATCTAGTGGTTGATCATCGGCTTCTTCGACGATGTCCACCTTGGAGCCTCCACCCTTCAGAATCTTGCGACGCTCTCGTAGCTGAAACTCAGCTCGCCGACGAATAAATTGGCCAACTAAAATGAGGAAGTACTCATCAACTCCCCGAGGTAAGTAGTTCGCAATGTTCCAATGAGACACAATTTCAAGAGGTTTTTCCTCACTACCATCTGCCTCATGATCACTTTCTTCTTGTTGCTCTTCTTCGGGCACCACGTTCTTCAGCAGGATGCATCCATAGTTCTCTGCATCCAAAAAGAACAGATTCGAGAAATACTTCTTCGGCGTGAAGTTAAGCACTTGGAAAAGTTCGTTGGACAGCACAGTCTGCAAGATGAAATTCAAATAAGTCTGAGCGTCACGCACCGACTTTTTCTTAGTGCAAACAATAATCTTGCTGAAGTCGGCGTACACAATCTGGGATCCAAGACGTCTGAACTCGGCAAGAAGCTGCAAAAACAACTTTTCCATCAATCGCTTCACCATTGCCTGCAAGGCTGGGTCAAAGCTCAGCGAATTGGGGGAGCAAAGCCATCGATAGAACTGTTGCAGCACATGATCAGCAAATTTGTTGCGGCTAGCTAGGAAATCCTTGAAAAGCGTGGTCACCATCACACGCAATAGTCTAAAAGCCTCGTGACAGCTTTCCTCTGCATCGCCTTCCGCTACGGCTGGAGCGGCAGTGTCTCCCTTAGAGCTGGATTCACCTTCACCACTACCATCGAAATCGATCTCCATCTGGTGAGCAACTCCAAGGCCTTCAATACTGTGAATTTGTGATGCCACCAGAATCGCATTAACGGCTAAACCGTCCAACTCAAGCTCAACGCTCACATCGACAAAGGATCCTTTTTCGCACACGACGACAGATGAATCTACTCGATGTTGCGATACCGCGTCACCCTTCTTTTTTGAAGATTGCTGTGCTGATCCTAAAAGCGATTGACTAAAAAGCTGTTGGAACTGTTGCTCCTGCTCTTTGCCGCCGAGATCAGGTAGCGATGTTGGTGAGTGCCACCAAAGATGCTTGTGTTTGGTCAAAATACGAGAGTACAGAGTATCTAGAATAGCAATGGAGTGATCACCCGTGAAGTTACCAACAGGCAAATGGGCGTACCGCGCACAATCCAACACATCCGAATAATACTGCGTCATCTCAAAACAACGTGTCAGCATTTTTTCGCCCATAAGCTTGCGCCATGTGAGAGCTGGGAACAGTGTGTCTTCTTCATTCCACGGTAGCATCGCGATAGGGAAGCTGTGAAGGCCCTGCATCTTCTCGCGAAGCCGCTTGCTAGACAGAATGCATGTCTGCGCAACTACGATGGTCGGCTTGGGGGTTAGCTGCTTATTAGAAGCCAAACGAGCAAGGGTGGCGTTGACTCCAGAGAAAGCTTCCGCTGCCGTCTTCACAACATGTGTCTTGAACGAGCAACTCTGAATGGGAGCCGTGCCACCTTCCTCTTGAGACTCTAAAAGCAGTTGCTCAAAGAACTGCTTCAAATCCGCCCCTCGAGACTTTACGTTCGAAAATGGGTCGACATACCACACGTTTGCATCACCCTCACTGACAATCGTATCGAAATTATCAGTAGTGACATCGTCATCCCCTTCTCTTAGTACAACAAGGGCCAGGATAGCGCGTTTATTCTGCTGTGCAAAGTACAGCAAAACGCGTCGCATAAGCGAGCTTGGTGGGGCAGATCCTTCTCCATTTGCCACTAGCGGATCCATAAGGTATGGTGCCTGCGCCGTCGACTGGAACTGTAGATCACTCAGCTCATACTCCTGACTAGTGCTCGAGAGGTGCGGATTTATGACCTTTGCCACGCAGCCGAGTGCGCAAACGGCCCGGGTCAAAGCAGACACTTGTAGCTCATAAACACCACTCACATGAGGGTCGCCAAGAATCTGGGTAATTTCCTTCTGGTATTGCTGGTACTGACGCTCGCTGAGCATAACCTCCAAGACCGATTGAGGCTTGGAAGAGTAGTGAGGTACAATCCGAGACACACGGCGAGAACCTGGCAGCAAGGACAGCAGCTTATCCTGGTCCCCTTCGCCGCACGTGATGTAGAATACCCTCGGCATCTTTAGAGTAATACGCTGAAGCATTCGTGAGTGCGCAGTGAGAACCCAGCAAGTAAATATCCCACCTTGCTCTTGTTGAATCTCCACGATCTGCCAGTACTCCCGCTGCAGCGCACTTCCAGCATTGAAAACAAAGTTCTCCATTCCAACGCCATTACCTTTAGCCGCAAGTGCGGTAGTGGACCCACTCTGGAAGCGCTTGGCACTGCCATGTGCACTATTTGCCATGCCAAATGCACCAGCACCACTAAAGTTGCGCATGCGTTCTTCTCGCTCTCGTCGCCGCTTACCAAGCATTGATTTCCACTTTTTCTTTCGGTTCTTCAGCCAGTCGGTGAATGGCACTTCTCCGAGCTTTACCTTCACTACAGGAACGTCGTCCAATTCATCATTGTCATTTTCTTCGGCAGGGCTGCTATCATCTGTGTCTTGTCTTGTTTTGATCCCTCTCTTTCGCGGTTGCGGCTTCCCAGAACGCGATGGTTGTTTCCCCTTCATCAAATCCTCCATATCGATCAGCTGAGCGACGTAGTCATCATTATTAGAACTCTTTGATGCTGTTTTGAAGAACTGCTTCATGTTGCCCTGCTGATGCTTTGCATTTTTCTCACGAACTTGTTTTCTCATCCAGTCCGGCAACTCGATTCGTGGCACAGGGTTTTTCACATTCTGGAAAGCAGCCGGTAGTGAAATAATTTTCTGCACCGTCGATGCGAAACGCGTACGGTAGTAGTCCCAATCAAGAATGGACCTAATGTCAAAGTCCTGGAGATGTGGATCTTTCAGCCATTTCTTCAGAAAATGCCGCTTAACGGCGTCCTCTGTTGCAAAGATAGCCGTTGGGATAGCGCGCTCTGTGACCTTCTCGCCGTATGGACGCGCTGCAATGATCATTTTACAGGTCAAACCTTTGTCCTTAATCATTTCTTCGCCAAGGAACTCGCCCAATCGCCTGGCAGTAGTGATAGAGGTAGATTTTTGGCCTTCATACTCATCCAGTTTGCCGGACATGCTCTTGTTCTCCGTAATCAGTGCCATTAACTCTTCATCATCCATCGACTTGCCACGAGTATCAATCACGTCTAACCACCGGTTCGCGCACTTTGCGACCGATGCATAGCACTCTTCGAGGCTGTCACCATCAAGAAAGCATTCAAAGACTTGTGATTGGAACGCCTTAATGAGTTGTAGCTCTCCACGTCGTTTAAGTTCGAAACCCTTCAACTCAGCGAGCGAGTGGTCAAAGTTAAACACTGCATAACGCTTTTTTAAGAGCTTGCCTTCTTCCGTGGAAGCTGGAAGCACCATGGCTTTGTACGGCCCATCCACTTCGAACAAAATAGAACACTCTTTGTGCGTGTTGTACCTTCCAGTAGCTGGGTCCAACTCGTGATACTGAGGATTTGTGAATTTTGCGTGGACGTCAGCGTTCAGCATCACACACGGGTACGAAATACTTCTCGATCCACCATCTTTCAATTTGAACGAGAAAGTTTCCGGGAAAGATTTGGGAAGAATGGCCCAAATACCATCGGTATCGAGTTCCAACGGCCGTCCGATCTGCTCTACCAACTCACGAGCGCCGGTAATGATGTTTGATCCCGTATGTGTAACGATACCAGCCATTTCCATAGAGTGCCATCGTGCACCCTTGCGCATGACATAACCGTAGAATGAGTTCAAAATGCATTTGTGAGCTAGCTGCAAAGAATCGTATACGAGACATTTGTTTTGAGCATCAATCTTCGCCAGTAAATCCTTCGCCTCTGCAGCTTGGGATACCTTCTTTTTCCAAACTTTTGTGAGTCCCTTGTACTCATAACGACGATCACGAAACGCACGCACTGTGTTAACATAGAATGGGTTTTCTCGCATGCAGACAGTGGCCGATCGTTTTTGCTCCTCTGTCACCTTGGTTTTCTTGTACACGCTTGAGCAATATGACTTGAATCGCTGTTTCAGCAGCAGCTCTTGCTTATCGCTCGGCAATTGACCGAATGGAACAGTGAACCCTCCACCATTC
The DNA here is from genome assembly GCA_030267785.1 of Phytophthora fragariaefolia. Taxonomy (NCBI): domain Eukaryota; phylum Oomycota; class Peronosporomycetes; order Peronosporales; family Peronosporaceae; genus Phytophthora; species Phytophthora fragariaefolia. The sequence continues at coordinate 3,702 of BSXT01001806.1, read as the reverse complement.
GCTCTCTTTCCTACATCTGAATTAGCCGCACCTACCTTTTTCTCCAGGGGAAAGTTTTCGTATTCAAGTTGAGTCTTAATGGAATAGTACTCTGGGCGCGTGGCGGGGTAGAAATCACCACGCCATACCCAATCCATTTCGCGCTGGCAGGACGCATCTTTATCTTTAACAGCCGCCCGACCACATTCGGTGTTAAACGCGCAGGCTGCACAATCAGCTTCGTTCACAATGGCGCATGGCTGTAGACGATTAGTAAGAATAATGTTCGGGTACATGGCAGCGACGTCCAAGTGGTAAATCAGAGGCTGTTCCTTCCGGTTAGGGCGCTCCCGAAGTCCAACCAGTCGGTCAACAATATCTTTCTTCACTTCATCATAATTGGCAACACGGTCAAGCGGAACGTTCATCTCTACCTCCAATGAGAACCGAAGGTCACGGTCAACATTGTCAATAAGCTGCTGGAATGCGCTGGGTACCAGTTGAAAGTCGTACAAGAAATCTGCGCGAAAGACACCAGATTCTAAGCACTCGACGTGTCCACCCACATATGTCTCATTCTCGACGAGATGCCCTTTGTAAAAATTTTCTTCCTTGGCTGAGCTTTGCTTGTTTGGGCAGATAATATTGCCTCCGAAAGCTTCGACCATAAGTAGTGCCTCACATAATGTACCAGAACCTTTTCGAAGAACATCTTCAGAGCCTAGCGGAATAATTGTGCACAGTGAAAAAACGAAAAGGTGGACATACTTGTCGTATAGGTAAAATGTAGCGACGGCATCGGAGACCGAGTACGAAGCCATTTTCAATGGTTCGTCACGAGCAAGAGCAACCATATCTTCTGCATCCACCTCCACTGGATCGTATCCCAGCTTATACTTCGTCACAGCTTTTAAGCCTTGACTGCCTTGAGGCAGGTAGGAGTCACGCTTCACCCAGCAGAACGCGTCCATGTGTACACTGCAGCGGCCACGATACTCGCCGGTGCGTTCGTCGAGAGAGACGCCGATTTCGTGCGCCATATTGATGCCGTGAACTTGAGCGCGTGCGTCAATGAACGGCCAATCGAAGAAGTCGCCGTTATACGTCACGAAAATGTGCGGTTTCTCTTCGATCACGTGCTCAAAGAATCGTTTCAATAGTTGCTCCTCATTCTCCTCGTTGAACACAATGAACGGCCCCGGGTAGTCCTCCTTTGGCGTGTACTCGAAGTCCTGGATGTCCTCGGACACAAACTCTCGGTTCACAATGAGGTACCCCTGCCTGTCGATCATGTACGAGATCATATAGATCTGGTCCACCTGTGCGTCCGGGAACTTCAGCGGCGCCTTGGTACACTCGATATCGAAGGCACACACGACGGGTTCCGCCTTGTCCACCATATCCTTCTGCCGCCTCACGTCCGACGGCGCGTAGGGCGCCGCCGGGTCATAGTGCACGTGGTACCAGGCGCCGACGCGGATGTCCAGGTCGATGGCCACCCGCATGGGGTACGGCACGTCGTACTCCCTGAGCTCGAGCAGCGCGGTCTCGCTCTCGTCGCCGGCTGCTGCGTTCAGCCCGTCGGTCTCCGCTCCGCCGAAGACGAGGTCGTCCTCGGTGAGCTGCTCGCGCGCCTGGCCCTGCATCTCGTAGGCCTGGCGGGCCTGCAGGCGCTCGAGGTTCCTGGCCACGAGCGGGGCCAGCTCCTTCTTGACGGCCATGAGGTCTGCGACCGTGGCGAAGCTGAGCTTGACGTACAGCGCCTTCCTGCCGCCCAGGTGGTCGGCCATGTCCAGGTCCTCGCGGAACACGCGCTCGGCCTTGGCCACGAGGCCCTCGAACCTGCGCAGGCAGTAGGCGATCACGTCCTGCGAGCGGTTGGCCTCGGGCCGCACGTACAGGTACGGCTGGTACACCACGCGCGTCTTGAAGGCGCGCCCGTCCTGCTCCAGGAAGTACAGCTCCAGCGCGCTCACCTCGCGCGTGCGCTCCCCCGCGGGCTCGGGCAGCGTGCACGCGCGCAGGTTCAGCAGCCAGCCGAGCCGCGCGCCGCCGGGCTCGGCGTCCTCGCGCGCGTCCTGCGCCTGCTCCAGCAGCTCCGGCAGCAGCGCGAAGCCGAACTTGCGGTCCAGCTCGTCGCCCTTCCGCAGCGCGTACGCCTTGGCCTCCGTCATGCCGCGGCCCGCGCGCGCGCGCGCGGCGTTGGCGCGCGCGCCCTGCGAGCTGCGCGCCCACGCCGAGCCGCCCCCGCGCCCGTACGGATTGCGCGTGGCGCGGCCGCCGCCGTACTGCGCGCGCTGCTCCGCCATGCTGCGCCTTGGGCTCTGCCGGCGGTTTCCGTGGGCGATGCAGAGTGATGGTCGTCCCAAAAAGCGCGGGAATGCGGAATGCTGCTGGAGAGGAAAAGGCCGTTGGACAGGGGAACGCGGGGGCGCAGAGCGCGCTTAGCGCTTTTTCTGAGTGGCCCCGAGGATGGCTACATTGGCGGAGTTTCCGGTACCGCGCTATTTTAAGACAAAGACGCGAAGAAGCTCTGAAAGTCGTTTGCAATTGCTCAAGCTGGTGGGTCCGGGAGGTCTCCTCGAGGGCAGGGTGTGGCGATGTGTAGTAACTTCAGAACTTTCACCGTGATCGACAATTTGAATTCACTTCGCAATGCACTCAAAAGTTCGCATAGCACTCAAAAGTCTTAGTATTATTAAAAACCGTCTAACACTCCTTTCCTCCATTCCATTCTTGCCAGCGCGCACACGCGGGCAAGTAGGGAACGGAGAAAACCTGTGGGGGTGAAGAAGCCGCGCACAGCCTAATCCGTGCGTCGTGAGCGAAGACAGTGCCGGTGTATGGCAGATGGACACTGATTCAAAGTGGCCCTTGGACACGGGAGAGGAGGGAGGCCGGGATGCTGGGAGGTGTCTTGGGGCTGACGGGGAGATTCCGAAGTGTATTGCTCCCAGACCAACTGCCCTGCAACCAAACGGATGGCTGAGGGAGCCCCTATATTATCATACTCTATCGAACAGATTAATCTTCCTAAACGCATACAAAACATTTCTGATACACTCACCCCTCCGAACTTGAATAGCCCTCCATAGCGTGACGTCGGCCGACACTCGCCTACAGCATCATGATTGGTAGAAATGCATTTTATGTAGAACGATGCCGTTATTGGTCAAATATCAATTGGCTCCTGTGTGGACTACACCAGGGCCAATTGACAAAAGACAGCGCGAGCAAGAGGAGGGTGGCGGAGAGAACGAGCTAGTGGATGGCGAGCAGTACGATACCCTCGAGCAGGAGGAGGCGGCCGCCCAGGAGGAGAGACGACAGCTAATGGAGAAGGCGAGCTGAAGGAGGGGGGGGCGTGGACGACAGGATGGAGGAGAGTGGCGAGGGTGGGACGCAGGATGCAGCGAGGCTGCCGTAGCGTGCGTCAGAGGAAGACGTAGACTCACCGAGTCTGAGTACAAGTCCGTACGATCCCTATCTACGGACTCCTAGAGTCTAAAGCCTTAACACCAAGGCAACTAGACGCTACGTGTCTTTTTCCAAACTGATTTTATTAATTGCCTTAAGTACGGCAAGGCCGTAGGGTGCAAACATATGCAACTCACTATCTAGCATAGTGACTCCTAATAAAATGCATGCTGACTGGCTCACGATCCACCTACTGTTTCTTTGTTATCTTTTCGGATCCCGTACTGATATTTGGTTAATATCAAG